>JAVQKC010113276.1:0-12937 GCA_036025475.1 Philypnodon macrostomus
AGGGGCTGTAGGCGCTGACTGGCAGCCACTCCCTCTGTCAGTGTGCCCCAGGGCAGCTGTGGCTACACAAGTAGCTTACCACCACCGGGTGTGACTGTGGAGTGAATGAATAATGTAATATAAAGCATCTTTGAGTCTTGAGAAAAACGCTGTATAAAACTAATGCATTATTATTATTATTATTATTATAAATGAACCAGCAGCTCTCAGCAGCAGGCCAGTGCTGATTGGCTGCATTCATTATTAAAAATACAGCCAACATGGAACTAGAGTCCATTTTGTGTTCACAGGTATCAATGTAGTTACATCATTCTTCTTCAGTTCTGACACATGACTGCATGCCAACAGACAGGGCAACAGACAAGGCACTAAATAAGTGTGCTGCTTTGAGGATCAGTAAGGGTTTCTTAAAATGTCAGCTCATATTAAAATTATAATCCAATGTGAACAAAGTATTGCAAGGTCAGTCAACCAAAAGAAAAACACAATATCAAAGATATTAACAGTAAAGAAATGCAATGCACAAAAGAAAGTACAAGAGGAATGTTCTTACCAGCCACAAAAGGAAACATCTATTTGAAAGTGACTTGAATTGAACCTGAACTCCTTCCATTTTGACCCAGTGTACTTCAGAAAGAATACACAATCAGAGATGTGTTTTGCTGTTACGAATCTTACGATATTAACAAAGAAGTGGTTGGATGGGAGTGCTGGCTCTTAGCATTTGTGTCAAAAGGTTCTGTGCTAAAAGCATCAACATCGAAAGCAGCCCACACATCAGAAACTCACCCACTCCCCACTGCTTTATCCACAGGCTATTTACTGAACACTATTCATTCATTTATGTCCTCACAGATACACACAGATGAGCCCAGGGGATGAGTCTAACCCAACTCTCCCACTCTGTTGCTCTCTGATTTCCCCACATTGACAAAAAAAGGAACGTAGATAGAAAATGGCCAACTGGTCAATAATCCTGATAGTGTAGCCAGAAGAAATAGGATCTCTTGTTGGGTTTTTGCTTACTGCCTCAGTTTCTCACTTTTATGTAGGCACAAGTTTATGGAAATAAGTCATTGCAGGTAATTTAAAAAGATGAAGCTGAATGTGTCTGGAATAACATCCTGTAGTTACAGCTTTGCGGTATAGAAACAAATACAGTGAAGAGACATTGTTCGTGTATTCTAATGTGCAAGTATTCATCCATTCATCTTCTTCCACTATTGGATGGACAGGTATTTGCAGGGCTGACGCAGAGGCAGGACTGAGGCAGCAGCACTAACCACTCAGCCTCAATGCCCCACTCTCCCAACAACAGCAAGATTGTTTACAAAGCAATACATTTTGACATTTTCACATATACGAAAATTGTGTAACACTAGACGCCATAAGTCTAGCACTTCCAACTTTACTATAGAGGAAAGTATGCACTGTTGGACACTTAGTTTTATGACTTATAAGTGCATTGAAAGTATGAGTAAAGCATTTCCTTTATCTATAACTGTGCACTTAAAACTGAAAATGTTAGTACTTTAGTATGCAAATTGGAACACACAGAGGGAACGAGAGCCCCAGATACGGTATGTCGTATTTTTACCATTTTAAACTTCATAATCAGAATAATGTGGCTTAAAGTGGGCCACATAGGGCGAACATGGCCTCCAGCACTGATTTCCAAGTGCTATTATACTGCCCATTACTGTTTTAAGGCACACATTGTTATAAAAGAATAGGCCCGATGATTGCATGTTGTTTGTGTTGCATACCGTAGACAAAGAAAACAGTAAATATGTGTTTGTTCATCTCGTTCTCTACAGGTACTTCAGCTTCCTTCAAACGCCCAAGACTTACATGTATTAAGAAGAGAATTTGTGAACCCTAGTGTCCCTAAGTGAATGACCGTGAGAGTGAATGGTTGTCTGTCTGTGTCAGCCCTGCAACTAACTGGCTGATGTCCTGGGTGTACTCTGCCAAAATAATAATTAAAGAATTTCTATAATAATAATAGAAATTTTGGTCCAACCACTCTTTTTAAGTTGCTATCATTGTCATTTACTGAGGTGTGTATTGTGCCATCACCTGTCCAACACGCCAAGTACCTTCTCTACAGTTTCTAGTCTCCAGTGAGCTAATGAGGCATTGATCTGGACAAACGACTTGCAAATTAATTAAACTAGAAGCTGCTGGTCTAATATTCCCTGTAGAGGTCTTGTCACTCTCCCACAGATATGAATTAGCGGATCAAATAGTGCTGCTCATGTATCTCGATAATCACAGCACTTACTGCCCCCATCGTCCTCCTCCGGCTCCCCTTCACTGACCAGTGTGTCCTCTATACTGTGATCAATAACACTGGCCTGGGCTAGCATAGAAACGCTAGGCTAGCTCCCTTTAATGACCACATTAATAATGAATCATCTCCAACGAGGGCCCTGGCTTCACTTCAGTCACTGTTAATGGGACATATTGTAGAATCATTTCTGCAGCTAATGGCCACTTTGACAGGCCGTAAAGTAGCTCCTCATCACCATTCCTGACATGTTCACTTACTTTGGGAGTTCTTGATTACAAATTAGGTGGTCATTTCTTTTGCCTGTTTTTTTTTTTGTTCACACTGTACAACGTAGAGCAATAGAGTTATTGAAAGTGGCTGAGCAAACACATGAAGTCATAGATGAGGTCAGCAGGCCTGTACAGATCTTTCACTAGACTGATCTGTCTCTGATGTTTAAGTAAAATAGGAAGGGTTTAATCTTGCTTTAGTCTTGCCTATGATGTCATGAAGTGACTCTGACAAAATGTGTTAAAGTTAAGCTAAAGTTCATTTAATTGTTAATATAGCGTGATCATTCTAAAGTACCTGTTCTTAGATATGACAAAAGACAAGTCAGTTTTTCAAGATTCACTACATTTTTATTTATTATTGCTTCGGAAGCTACACTTAACTACACTCACTTCTAATTTCCAATTCACATGACTACAGTCCCCTGTGGTCTCGGTTTGGTCCCAAGCCTAGATAAAAGAAAAGTTTGTTGCATCGGGAAGGGCAACCAGTCCAATGATACTGAATGGCATTAAAATTTCATCATTCAGTTTTACTACCGGTATATGAAGGTTTATT
The DNA here is from genome assembly GCA_036025475.1 of Philypnodon macrostomus. Taxonomy (NCBI): domain Eukaryota; kingdom Metazoa; phylum Chordata; class Actinopteri; order Gobiiformes; family Eleotridae; genus Philypnodon; species Philypnodon macrostomus. Next base: position 3,122 of record JAVQKC010113276.1, read on the forward strand.
GTAGCTACATCACCAACAAAACACTACAAAACATCTATCATCAAAAAGAGTCTAAAGCTAAAATATGAACTGATTCTGGCATGCCTTTCCTGCCCTCAGAGGTTTCATACTTATTGTTTTCACTATTGATTTAGCCTTGCTGCTGCCTGTGATGTGCTCCCAGATTCACACACAGCCTTGACATCCTCCAAATGCACAATGCAGGCTTTCTTTGACACACTTAAACACACACGTCTGTTTGTGCGGGGCAGGCACACACGGATGTGCACTCTACAAATGTGGCTGCTCCTTTGCCTGTCGGCGCACTGTTTAAATTTTACATGAGAGCTAAGTTGCTGAGTGGGATGTCACTGTGCCAGTGTGTGCCAGAACACGCAGGCCGTGTGAATGCACTGAACCTGAAGGAAAACCCATGTGCACTTATTAACCTTTCCTTCTCTTTGCATTTCATCTCAATTGTTCACTTAAAGGGTTGGGCAAAGGACCAAACTTAATACGAAATAATATTTTTAAAATCTTTTTCAATTCATTATTTATACATATAATTTTGATTGCCTTTTTGACAGAATAAATAGTTCTTGTCCCATTTGGCTTGTCAGCTGCAATATAAGGTTATTCTATAGGTAAAGATTTCAATTTATTCAGCGCACATTCACCTAAAACAACCTCAGTTGACCAAAGTGCATTAATAGCTGTGCAATTACAAATATAATCTCTGTTTACATAGCCATTTGGAGGAGGCCCATTTGGAATAGTTTGAATCATGGGCTAATAAATTAGATTTGAACCTCTGATTAGATTTAGTGATTGAAGAAGATTGGGAGCTGAGTGAGTCAGTCATCTGTGAAGCCATTTCTAAGCAACAACATGACGTCAAGATGACATGAGGCAGCAAACTTCAGCAGCAGACAGTGTTGTTAAAACAGGCTTTGTCCTGATTAACCAAGCAGCAGTTCATTAAAGAAGCAGATACAATTAACACAGTCTGTTGTTTTATTCACTTATTCATGTATCACCTGTATGTACTGTAATAGCTACAGCTGCCTCACACTGTTCATCACAAACTGTGCTCATGTCCTTGCACTATGAGTCCCTGTCTTTTAATATGATCTTTTTTATCATAAAGAGATAAAGTTGACTCATGACTCAGTAGATGTAGCTGACCCCTCATCCGTTTCACAAGTATCTTTTGGCACTAATTTGTAGTTCAGACCTATCTCCCAATTATGTGCACTAAGATCACTTAAGTGGCAAAATGATTCCTTAACAACTACTGCTAAATGAACTTCCATGAAATTATAACTATAGTGTATAGCAGTATAATAATAGCTCAGTTTATGATCCGCCATAAATCAGCACCACCTAATTTTGTTGTCATAAGCTCATGGAAAAGCACCATCCACAACTACAGCAGCTTGTCACTGTTATGGATAGACTACGCACATAGCAGCTCATCAAAAGCTCATTGAGTTGTGTATGCGATGGCTGGGACTGTGTAGCTGCAAGAGTTTCCAACCGAGAGTGTTCGACTGGAGAGTGGAAAGTGCCGTGCGCTCTGACAAACTGTGGTTTCTGTAATGCTGATGAAAAGGTCTGGCCTGGGTGTGCTAACATAAATCTGTGAAAGCATCTTGTCTGGTGTTAAGGGCGCGTTGGTCATGCTGGTGAAATGGGAGGGAATGTTCTCCCAGCCACACAAAGGGCCCTTGTAATAAGTGAATATAAATTAAATGTCACAAACCAGTGGGTTACCAGGTAGAGTACATGGGAAAGACCTGGAAAATGACTTCAGCAAGATGTTTGTTATTCTCTGTGGTCTGCTAGTTATACCTATGTTAGCAATGTTGTTTTGAAGAGTGCTTTTGCTGACCTTTAGTTAATTTAAAATAAAATAATGGCTTTTATTTATACTTCTCAAGGTTCCCACTCTCGTGATGGTAAGCTACCTGTAGCCACAACTGCCCTGGCACAGACGCAGCACCACAATGCACTGTACAAGCATGTATTATGTGAAAAGCCATATACCCAGACATGCATAGAGTATCTAGATGTATTGTGATGTGTTTGAGAGGGGCAGCTGTGGATAGATGCATTTGTTGTAGGGATGAACTGTTTGTTTGGTTCTGGCTGGCACCCAGATGAGCAGTAATCAGAGGAGTTAGCAAATAGGATTGTGGTCGCTGTGACGCTCACAATCCTGCCCCACAAGGCCCTGGCCCAAACAGCTCAGCAAGCAGCTATGGAAATCCAGGCCAGACTGATGCATGCAAATTATAAAGCTTCAGTAAACAAAGGGTTGATTTAAAATGTGAAGTTAGAATAAATCAAAATGCAGTGGTGGCAAAAATTATGTTAACACTATCAATAAGGTATATTGAACATAAATTCTGTACTGTGAGGGAATCGTAGGATTAAACATTATTTGGCAGAAGTTGGCAGTTTAATCCCCACCTAAACCAGTTCATACTGTTGTTATGTCCTTGGGCAATACACTCCACCCACCTTGTTTTTGTGTATATTTGTGTTGTGTGCTCAATGGTGTAGACTGACCACAACCACTGCATGGATGTGGAGTGGATAAATCAATCAATTGTAGTGTTTTAAAAAGTTCTTTTAATTGTAAGTTTGGTCCATTTTCCATGTTTCTCATTTTAGTCTGTTTATTCTTGAAGGCTTGGTGGTGCGAGAGGCCAGCATCGAGATCACACGGCAGCAGGTGGAGGAGCTTTTCGGCCCGGAAGACTTTTGGTGCCAGTGCGTCGCCTGGAGCTCAGCTGGGACCACCAAGAGCCGCAAAGCCCACGTCCGCATTGCCTGTGAGTTAACCCTTCCCTCTTCCCCATCCAAATGCACTTAAGCTGTATCTTCTCTCTCATCTCTCCAAACAATATCTCAAGCCAGCCGAGGAACCGTACATCACGACTGACAGATTTACAGATAGAAGAGATTGTACTTTAGAGAGATTTTGAATTAGAATTGGTAAAAACCCTGCCAAAGCTAAACCATTTACTTGTGTACAGTACCGACTTGGAGTGCACAGAGTTGAAGAGGATGTGCTGCTTGTTTATGCCAATGTTCCCACTTTTTCCTGTAGGTGGTCCTCATTTGTTCTGTGCTTGTGTGAGTTTGTCCTCTGCTGAACAGTACACACAATCGCTTCCAAGTTGAAAAACAAAAATCATCATTCTGTTTCCTCTAAAGTTTTGGTCTCATTTTAACTTCTCCCCAAAGGAGCTGCCAATCAAAATGTGAGATGTAATGAAACCCCAGAGGAGCTGATAAAGGAGGCAGCAGCGTATGGTGGAGGTTTAGTTCTCACATCAAGGCAACACACACAACACATGTTACGTAACACAACTGATGCATTGTTGTCAAAATATCACCCCAAGGAACTTCTTTTGAAATCAGTGGATGTGCGTTCTTTCAAAAAGCATTGTGACTGACAACCTCCACCAAGCTTTTTGAGTGGCATAACTTCCTGGCTAACAAAGCATGTCCCACAATTTTTATCCCAGTTTATACCCACTAAGATGAATGGACACCACAAAGAAATCCATACAAGGGTCACTTCATTAGGTACAGAGTGTTCATAATAGAGTGACCATTGTTTGGCAGTTATCTATTGACATGTGCGATCATCTCTTGACATCTTGAATCAACAAGGTATTGACCTCACCTGTAGATATCTTCTCTTTTTTAACCATTCTCTGCAAAACATAGATATATTGTGTGTTTAAAGCCTTGTAAATCAGTCCAAGCCACATTTAAAGTCCCCTAAAACATTTTCCTCCCGCTCAGGCTGAACCTCAACATGCACTGAGTTGCTGCTGTGTGAGTAGATCTTTGCATGAATGCGTACCTAATAAATTGGCCAGCTAGTCTAATCTGAACTTCATATCACCACAGCTGTATATTCCCTTCTTCTATCTGTATTCAGGATCCCTTCCAAAAGCAGCACTTTTTCTCATTACCGCTCCTGTTCTAGTGGTATCCCGGTGCATCCGAATCGTGCCTCTCTCAGCCTCCCACTGCGCCCTCTCCTGCTGCTCCACCTCCTATAATTACCCATGATGAGCAGGCTCCCAGCACTAACCTATCCCTCAAATCACAATGGACCCCCTCACGCACTCCCTCCCCCCCATTAGCTCGGGCTGAATGGATTAGCTCCTCTCTGGGCTTGCTGTCTCTGGTGCAGGCTTCTTGTCAGAGCCAGAACAGAAGCTAATGGAAACTGAGCTTGTTTAACCCGGCGCTGAGTCAGAGCTTGATGAGTTAAATGGGAACACTTTGCTGTTTGATTGGCTGTTTTGGTCACACTCCTCTATTGAGCTCTTCCTAGAATTCTGGAAAAAAGCATGATGTAATACACAGAAATCATCCACAAAAATGCAAGGTCTGCATCACTCATCATATCAGCGAAACGATATGATGGAATCACGTCGGTCCGCGTCTGCACCCACGTCCGAGTCTGCAGATCCTACCTGTGAATGCGATAACTCCAAAAAGGAATTGCTGGATCAGTTTAAACTTTTGCACACAGGTATATATCATGAAGACGCTGAACTGAATTGAGTTTTGGTACTTCTACAATTATTATAAAATATTATTATGGCCCCACCCTACAACAAACAGGAAGTCGGCCATTTTGGATTGCAATCAGGATGTCAGTTATATTTGACAGCCTCTAACTTGCACATATTTTGCCCAATTAGGCTCAAACATGAAACACCTAATTACTCTGAACACATCTGACCAATATGATGCCTTACCTCTATAGTGCCCCCTATAGACTTAAAGAAGAATGTAGTTTTAAGGAAATGAACAAAATGTGTCCAAAAACATTCTTCAGAAACATTGACAAATAAAAAAAAAGTCAAATAGACCCTTCCCATGTTTGTCATGGTTTGGGGGCGGGGCCTCTTAATTGCTCGTTAACAATATAAAAACCCTTAGAAATCACATAATGTCTGAATAAGGTGCCCGTTGGTGCCAGTTGAGGCAGACATATGGGGGCGTTTTTCCGATATACACCTTGCTGTCGGGGACGACAGCGTAGGCCTAGTTCTGCAAAAGTCTCTTGAAAAGCAATTTCTCGCAAGACCGGTGACCTCACCCGGGACTTTCAGGGACAGGGACACTGGGTTAGTGAACTTTTCTTGCAATGTTTTTTTTTTGACGAAGAGACAAGGTGGAGGTTATTCACCCCACAACAACTCCTTTAGCAATCACAATAACTCCAAAATAGTTTAACTATGGAAAAAGTTGCATTGTTCCCTTCTTATTATTTTGAAGTAAAGACCCACCAGACTAAAACTGTCAGACTTTGCGGTGCTTAGCTCAAAGAAAGACAATGTATAAAAAGAAACCTTGGGAGAGCTTTTGATTCGAGTGACCTCAACAAAGCCATTTTGATTTGTAGCCGTTTATGGGATGCCGCAATAACATGCCACAGTAAAGCGGTAAAGCTGATAGAAATAAATCAAACTCATTTGAATGCCTCTAGGTTGTGGGTAATGTTGACTACAAAAGAAAAAAGGATTTTATTGCCTGTTGCACAATACATCACTAAATGTTTCAACTGACTGAAGATGATGAGGAAAGTACAGTAGGCAAGTTCTTAGCTGGTAACTATGGGCCTAAGGTGGGGTCCAACCTTGATAATGGACAGTTAGTTCCAAGGCTGACACCAAGAGATATACAGTAACCAGTGACCCTTAATTTGTCCACATTATATCTAATTATTTTGTCATCAATCTGGCTCCATACAATTGTGCGTTTTTAAACCAGATGTTGTCTTCCTATCATTAGCAATAACCTCCAACAAATCCCAAATACAGAAGCCAAACCTTTACTGCCTTCCCCAATCTAGGTCTGGATTCGTAGCCAGCGTTACGGCGCGTTTTACCTTGTTTTTGTGTGTGTGTTAGACTGGTGTAATTTAGCATGTCATGTAGCCAAACAGATCCACTTAAGGTAATGGTTTTCAGATGTGTGTGTTTTATGGCGAGGTAGGCCTGAGGTGGTGCAAGCCCCACAGGAATGTCGACTCAGCTGGTCCCACACCCGCGCGGTCGCCCCACATCGTTCAAATTTACGAGAAGGGAGGCACCGAGAGACACCCCGAAAACGGACAAATTACACCCACACCCACCAACACTGGAAAATAATCACATCATCCTGCTACTGGGTTTCATCAACGAATGCCAAAACTCAAATTCAACAAATAAAATAGTGCATGGTGCCAGCTGGTAAATTTGTATATATGAGTTATGGAATCTGTTTACGTTTTAATAGGAAATAGTTTATTAAGCTTATTCTTTGGAAAAATGACATGATTTTGTTTGGTCATTTACAATTGCCCTATTTTGCAATGGTAAAAATACAGTAGCTGGACTGGGGCAAATAAAAAGTACATTTTAGTTCAAGGGTAAATGCCTTATCTATATGTCACAGTGAGTGCACTAAAAAAACATATTTACTTTACTTTCTTATCCCATTGCTGGTCTTTCCTTCTATTTGATTTTTTACTTATCTTGCTAACAGCCTAACAAACTAACTAAATCAATCACCATCATGTAAACTATAGCCTTTTGATAATAACATCAGCCAAGTGCCAATATAATGTAAAGGAGCTGTCGAATTCTATAAGGACTAATTGAAACAGTGATGTAAGTTTTGATCCTATAGTGCTTTCGAAACCTTCCAACTTACCGTAGATTTATCAGCAGCGGTTGCCAGCAGACATTATGGTCTATTCAAAACCACAAACGGTGTGGGCCACTGAGGAGCCAGGTCAGTGGTTTCCCCCTGAGCTTTGAATCCTCTCCAGCAGCAGCAGCACAATATGGAGAAACAAAATTACATTTATTGGGCATGGCTATATTGCATAAATCACAGAGCGTAGTGTGTCAGCGGTGGGAGGAAGGTGTGCCTGATCCTCGATCTCACCTGTCACACTGCGGCTACAGCTTCTTTTATCTTTTAGAAGCAATTTGAAGCCGGGGCCCACCTTTACATTGTATCTCTCACAGAGCAAGACTGCAATGAATCTTTAAAAAAAACAGGCGCCATTTTTCTATTTGATACACGCTACTGTATCGTCTTCCCATTCCTTTTTGCCGTCTATAGAAAATATGTTTGCACCGGTCGAAAAAAAATCCATAATATCCTATGTCCCACATTGGGCCCCTCCAGCCATTTTTTCATTTAATTTTGTACCAGACTGTTACGGAAATTGCTTTCAATTCAACACTGTCGCTTTCAGCATTTTTATTGTACATTAAAATTTGCCGAGTTATGGCGCATTCCCCTGAAGACACACACACATTCTCAGGTTGAAGTGGGAACTCTGATTACATTTATTATTTGAAAGTTCATTTTTCGAGCTAAAGAATGGACCTTAAATCACTAAAGGTATTCAGTGTTGCTGCTGGCTGCATCCTCATCGTGTATTCGGAAATAGGAACTTGATCTAGTTAGAGCCGTGGGGGATTTTAAGCAGTTGGTTAAATAGAGGTGTTTCCATATTTCAGTGTTATGTGCATTTTGTGCAATAACCACAGTCACACAAAGGAGAATGAAATAGAATTGATGTTAACTTTTTTCCCATTGTTACATTTATCTATGCAATTTTATGCATTTCAGCAGACGTGTCATCAAAGTAAACGCCTTTTTAAGCACAAAGGGTATCACTATCAGTATTTCCTGCTATACTGTTATGTACAGAGAAATGTAGGCATATCAGACACACATAGGCCAAGGCATATCATTTTATCAAATTGAATGACTGAAGTTGAATGTGTGTTGTATGTCTATGGTGAAAGGAAAAAAGACCATATAGTAAAATTGGAAAATGAAAAGCCAGGAAACCTGACACTCAGCACTTATCTCACTGTTGGAACCATGATGTACTTGAATGATTGATATCAGAACGCTAACCTCATTTAGCTTTGAAAATGTGCAATAGACCTTTACTTTAAGATGTTGTGACCGCACTGTGAGCAGGGCTTTCGTTGAAGTTTTATAGTTGTGAGAAAGTTGACTTGACCAGTTGCCCAATACTATTGATCTACACCAACTCCATCCAACCATCCATTTTCTTACACTTAACCGGGGCCGGATCGCGGAGGCAGCAGTCTAAGCAGAGATGCCCGGACCCCCCCATCTCCCCAGACATTTCCTCCAGCTCTTCCGGAGGGACTCAAATGCATTCCCAGGCCAGCCGAGAGATATAATCCCTTCAGGGTGTCCTAGGTCTTGCCCATCCCGAGGGAGGCGTCCAGGGGGCATCCGAAAAAGATGCCCGAGCCACCTCAGCTGGCTCCTCTCGATGTGAAGGAGCAGCGGCTCTACTCTGAGCTCCTCCCGAGTGACCGAGCTTCTCACTTTTAAACAAGACCCCGAGATACTTGACTTCCTCCACTTGAGGCAGCACCAACTTAATTCATCATAAATCTCCTTTTTGGTCTTCCTCTAGGCCTCCTTTCTGGCAGTCTCTCGAGTAGGTCACCCACTAATCGGATGGTTTCATACTGTTGGGTCCTTGAGCAAGACACTTCATTCCTTGCCTGAATGTAAAAATGTTCCAAGTGTGAATGTGGTGGTCTGAGTGTCTGTTATAAAGCACTTGAGTCCTTGGATACCATTAACATCGTAATCTCCTTTACCTCCAGCTTTTCAACAATGCAGGTCTCATGGTGTTGTAGTCTTGCACATCTTTTCTTGTTTGTTGAGCCCTGTCCAGCCATCACCTGTACAGATTCACCTGCGACCTCTTCTATCTATCCGTGTGTGATGTTGTATAACCATCCAAGCGCCAGGTGATGATATATTTTGGATGGGATCACACTCTCAGTAATCCCGCCCTGTCAGTCGCTCTATGTCTGCTCAGCACTACTCCATCAGGCTCACTCCACAAAAATATTGTTTTTTTTGTTGGAGGCAGAGCGATCCCCCTTGTCCTATCTGCCTCCTATCTTCTCCTGGCAATTTATCACTTTAGCGAATGTGAAGAGAGAGATGAGCCAGACCATAAATAGAAGTTAGCTTTTTTCTCTACACTTGAGTGTCGATCATTCTCTCTGGAGATATATGGTGTTGATATTGGTCATTATAGTTTTCATTTTGTCCAGATGGAAAGTAACTAGATACTTTTACTCAAGTTATACTCATTACAAACAAGGTTTCAAGTTTATTTGTCATATGCACATTCAACACAGGGTCAAAAAAATGCAATGAAATGCTTTGGATCGAAAGAACCGTTAGACTCGCTAAGATAGTCATGAAGTACTAGTACACACAACACAATATAGACTACTTTTGGTATACATTTCCTTTAACAGTCTGTGATTTGATTAATGTCACTGTTGCCCACCTTGTTGTGGTTATCTGAGCTAATGTTGCCTTTTCATGATATCCCAAATTTTGACTTCTGGCATCAACAAGGCATTTTCTCCCACAGAAATGGAGCTCACTTTTCCAAACAATTCTCGGTGAAGATTATTGATGGTTTTATGTGGAAATGTGAAACTGTACTTTATCATTTACTGAACTCTTAGCACCAACAACCACACCATGTGACGTCACATTTTTCTCATTCTCATTAGTTTGATTTGATCCATTGTCTTGATGTAATGTTATAATGGCCAGTGAGCAGAGGTGGGTAGTACTCAGTTACATTTACTTGAGTAACGTTTTTAATAAATTGTACTCCATAGAGTAGCTTTACTGCACAATACATTTTACTTTTACTTGAGTAATAATATTTTGAAGTAACTGTACTCTTACTTGAGTAAAATCTTGTAAATCTAGAAAGAG
>JAVQKC010113317.1:0-10830 GCA_036025475.1 Philypnodon macrostomus
AAAGTGATTAGGATTTAGTAATGTGGCTGATGTGTGCCCTTCCGCGGTCCCACCCTACAACAAACAGGAAGTCGGATATTTTGGATTGAAATTGAGAAGCCAGGTATATTTGACAGCCTTTAACTTATAATAAATAATACTTTTTACCCGATTAGGCGCAAACTGTAACAGTTACCTCTATAGCACCCCCTATAGACTGAATGAAAAATGTTGTTATTGGGAATTTAACAAAATTTGGCAAATTGACAAATTTTTTAAAAGTCAAATAGACCCTTCCCATGTTTGTCATGGTTTGGGGGCGGGACCTCTTAATTGCTCGTTAACAATATAAAAACCCTTAGAAATCACACAATGTCTAATTAAGGGAGCAGTTAAAGCCATAGCATTTGGGGCAGTAAAAAAACAAAAACGCCATCATACTGCACATAGTTACATAGTCATTACATTACATGTCATTATTTTATTGATAAAGTGAAAAATTATAAATTTGCCACGGAGCTGTCCCACAGTGTCTCACCTTGCTAAAAATTATGCCATTTATTTGCCAATATATATTTTTTTTAAATTTACTTTAAATAGTTGAATGTTCAGCATTCAGTGCATACTAGAAGATTTGGCCAATGTCATGCTTACATGCTCATTTACGGGGACGCTCCCATTGGCTGTATACAGGGAAAAAATAAATTAAGAAAAGGGACGTTTTTTTTGTGTGTCAAGGTCAAACAATAATGTTCCGTAATTATAAATAATTGGATCTGTCTAATGCTGAATTATGAGTATTGGCTTTGAGTTTAAAGTAAACTCTGAATCTTGGCCAGATGTATGAATGAATGGAAGTGTTTAGTGCAGGTTTAACCAGCTACAACTGTATCCTGTATCATTTAAAAGGTGAAGCATGCTTTTTTTGTACAACAGTTGTTAAAGTCTTCATATGGCTGTTGTGTGGCCCTGTGTTTAACTACTCCCTCCCACACAACACATATCTGTCTGTAAACCTATCCCCTCTGAGCTGGGAGTGACGTGGAGAGGCAGCGGTGGTTTTTCCGAGATCAGATGTCTTCTGGCCCATTGTGTGTCTGTTGTGAGCTCTCCTCTGCTGCACTGTTTCTAGATCAGGTTTAACTACCACAGTAATTCAAAAGACAAACTGACTAGACTGATACTGTCCAATAACCTGCTCACACAGAAATGTCGAGTGATGCAACAAATCATATTTTTTTCTGATAGCACAATTTGTTATTGTAAACACTCCAGTTCAAGTGTGCCATGGGAGTTTGAAATTGATATTATGTGATGTGTTTCAGTGGGGAAGTTGTGCTCTAAGTGTGCTCTATATAAATGCACCCATTTTCCACTTCCCTGCTTCAGGCCCAAAGTAGCTGGCCAAAGCTGGAATAGGCTCAGAAGTCAGAACGCGCAATAATTGATTTTGATTTGATCAACTTTTCAACAATGAAAACTGATCTACTGAGTTGTTAATTGTATGCCCAACCTTTCTCATAATATGGTAGACATTAGATCATATTTTCATCTACATGTGTCTTCTCCTTCTCTCTGGTCCAGGCTCCTGGAGACTGACAGTAAGTCTCTGCGCTCCATGAATGGCTCTCGGAGGAACAGTGGGTCCTCGCTCGTGTCCAGCTCCTCTGCCTCCTCCAACCTGTCCCACCTGGAGGAGGACACCTGGCTCATGTGGGGCCGCCTGGTCAACGAGTGGGAGGAGGTCCGCAAGAAAAAGGAGAAGCAGCTCAAGGTGAGACCAGTGTCTGAGCTTAAGAGATTACAAACACTACTGCATTAAGAGCTTAGCCTGTCACTTCTGACCTGTCTCCTGTCGTGTGGCAAAACAGTGAACTAATGCTGTTCAGAATGAGATTATAGTCAATTCTGACAGCAGAAGTGTGGATTTTGTTAATGCGGTCAAACTTCTTTATGGTTAGTGACTACAAAATGTTGCAACCAATCCTTTAGAACTCTTATGTTTAGACAAATGTGAGAAAAGTGACAGTTTTTTTGACATCAAGAATTGAACTAAGTATTGAATTATTTAGTTTGAGCAGTTTTGACTAGCAGTAATTCAGCATCATAATAAACACAGTAACACATTGCTACTTAAGCAGGGTAGGTAAAGTGACTTGCCCAAGGATACAACAGCAGAATAAACTGCATCTGGCATTGAAGTGGACTGACTTTATAGCATGTATTTTTGAGAATGGGTTTAGTTTAAGCTGAAAATATATCAAAACATCCCCACAAGCCACTGTTTTACAATAAAAATAACCTCCACAATGGACAGACGCAATGGAGAGATTGAAAAACAAGTTGTGTGTTCTCTATTTCATATCTGTACCACATGATGTTGGCTGTACATTTGTATCAGTATGCAGCTTAAACTCTACAAAGGCCATATCTGTTGACTGTGTACAAGCTCCACAAATACCTCTAAAAGCTATCTTTGCCCCAGGTGACCCCCGCTGTGCTGCCCTCGTGCTGTTTTTTCACTTCCCGGCATTCAGAGCTAAATTTAGGTGCCGTGTTGCCTCAGTCACTCTCTCTGCTCCTGCTTCGTCAGTGTCAAAGCGATTCATCAAAAGAGCTGGAATAAATATTTGGAGTAGGTTCCGGCAGATAAAAGTGGCCTTGGTGTGATTTTTGCTTTATTTATAGAACCTTGTTTTATTCTTTCCATGCAAATACAGGCTGGTGATGCACAAATCTGTTTCAAAAGTTAAAGGTGACACAATGATGTGCACATCTTAATGCAGAAGTACTCAAAATTGCAAATGCATGGCTGGCATTATATAACTCCAGATGGTTGCAGCTGTTGTAGATATGAATCATAATTGCCCAGAGCTCTGCAGGATTGGCATGTGCTTCCCTTTGACTGCCAGAAATCTGCTGCTTCCAAGAAGGAACTGACAAAATCATAACCAGTCAGCAAAACCGGTTTTCACAATGTTATACTCATCAGGAATCATGTTTTACAACGGAAATGTGCATAGTTCACTGCGATTATTAGCCAGAGCCCTGAGATTGTGAAGGACCTGTAGTGGTTGTACAGCAGTGTGTAAAGCACACTAAAAGTGTGAAGCACTTATCAGACGCCAAACACATGTGCGCCCTCACCGCCGATCTACAAATGCTAATGTTGCCTTTTTGTGATCACAAACCTCTCTCTGACAACAACGGGACATTTTCACCCACAGAATGCTCACTGACTGGATTCACCAGGCACTAACAACCATACAATGTTTAAAGCCATTCATATGAGTCTGATGCTTGATTTGAACTAAAGCATATCTGTCTCATTTGCGTATGAACAAATCTTGATGTGATGTAGGCTGATAGCTATGTGAGCTTCAGCGGGTAAATAGGTTTACCTAAAAGTTGTCAGTGAGTGTAGTTACAGTTTTTCTCATTTGTCACAATAGAGATGATTGGGTTTTAAGTGAACACTGTCTAAACTGGTAAAACGATATTTTAGATAAGTGTAGCACTCTGCTATTCAGACGTTCAGAAAGAGGAGGGAGGTGATTGGCTGAAGTGCAAACAAGGAACTGCTAAATTAGTAAATTCATTGAATAATAAAATCATTGGGTGATTTTTTTTTTTTTTATCACAAAAAATATAATTTTGTAAAAAATACAGCAGCATACATCACGTTTTTCAGTGTCCCCCAGATGCTAATACGTTTTGCTAAAAGACTTCTTGTTGGCAAAGTTAAACCCGTCCAATCATGGCAATAATGCCACACGATTGGCTGAACCACTGAAACCGGAACAAATCAGTTCAATTTCAGAGAATTCAAGAATCCAGCTTGCAGCCTAAGATTACCAAACAATATGGACAGTTTAGACACAGTATTGTTTGCACAAGGCCTGTGTGGGAGGACCCCTGCTCCAGATGCACCCTGCCTGTCTCACACCTGCACACACATGCACTAACACACTCACAGCTGGACACAACTCTATCTCCTTTCAACTCAGGAAACTATCTGAACACACTTAACTGCAGCAACATTACAACACACAAGTACTACACTGGGGTTATTGCATTTGGCTGGAGATTTTGTATTTTTGTGAGATGGATACTACTTAGGCATAAAGTAAAGTAAGTCTTGTGAAGTGAGAATAATACAAAATTAAATTTCCGTTTTGTTTGCAATCTTGTGGCTTTTTTTTTTAAATCTGAAGATTATAACGTTTTATTATTTCAAATTAGTGTCAAAATAATGTCTTCCAATTAGAATCCTGGAAGCAAAACTAACGCATGTATTTTTTTGTTATGAAAGATCATTTACTTAATCAAGTTATAGGTTGATTGGTTAGAACTGATACTAATGAAAGAAATCACTCATTTGTTCTCTCTGTCTGGAATATACATTATTGCCTTCTGAATCTTCTAGCTGCTGCACATAATATGTCTACAGCCATTTTACCACCAGATGTTCTGACCCAGTTGTCTAGCATCACAGTTTGACCCTTGTGAAACTCACTCAAATCCTAACACTTCTTTACTTCTTTCTTTCTATTTTCCTGCTTTTATCGCATCATTTTTGTGGACAAAATTCACGTGCTGCCTAGTAACCCACCCATTCTGAAGAGGCTTTAGCTGTTTGGGATAATAATGTTATTCCTGATTGGTATATTTATTTGCCTTTTAAACATATCATCAAGTCGGTTACTTTTTTATTTTGTATTTTTTCACTAATATGTGTTGTTATTGTATGCTTGTGATTGATTATGTCTGTCTTTACTGATGCATGGACTCTGTTCTCTCATAGGATCTTGTAAGAAAAGGGATTCCTCACCACTTCCGGGCGATTGTGTGGCAGCTCTTGTGTAATGCCCAGAACATGCCCATCAAAGACCAGTACTCGGAGCTGCTCAAGATGACCTCCCCCTGTGAGAAACTCATCCGCCGAGACATCGCACGCACATATCCAGAGCATGAGTTTTTCAAAGAGAAGGACAGTCTGGGCCAGGAGGTGCTCTTCAATGTCATGAAGGTACAGCCATTTATAATAATAGGTTCATATTGTGACTTGAAGTGACTTACATATTTCTTTCTGGCTTAGGCTTACTCTCTGGTCGATCGAGAGGTGGGCTATTGTCAAGGTAGTGCCTTTATTGTTGGACTGCTCCTCATGCAGGTATTTTCACTGTGCATATGTGAACATTTCTAAGTGCAGATTAATTTACTGATTCATTCTCTCATCGTGTTTCTCTAGATGCCAGAAGAAGAGGCATTCTGCGTGTTTGTAAGATTAATGCAAGAATACAGGTTACGAGAGCTCTTCAAACCCAGTATGGCTGAGCTGGGCCTCTGCATGTACCAGTTTGAGAGCATGATTCAGGTGGGTTCTTCAGTGTATATGACAAAGGAGATGCCCACAAATGGAGGGATGTTTAGAAATGTGAGTTACATACAGTAAGGTCTAAGAATAAATTGGACTAATCCTTATGTTTGTGTGTTTTAGGAGCATCTTCCAGAGCTGCACATACATTTCCAGGCTCAGAGTTTTCACACGTCCATGTACGCCTCCTCCTGGTTCCTCACCATCTTCCTCACCTCCTTCCCTCTGCCTGTTGCCACAAGGATCTTTGACATATTTATGTGTGAGGTCAGTTTGTTTTTATTCACTTCATTCTTGCCCTAAAACGATTATGCCTTTAGTATTGATGTGTATAATTTCTTGCAAAGGTGTAAATATTATACCATAGCGCCATCTGGTGGTGTGAACCTATATTGTAAAAATTACCTTATTTTTTTCACAGCTGTTTAAACACCTTTCATTGTTCTTTTACTTCCACTGATCCCATAACAAACCAGTCTTGTGTGTCTATGTGCAGGGGCTGGAGATAGTGTTTCGTGTGGGACTGGCCATTTTGCAGATGAACCAGGCTGAACTCATCCAGCTCGATATGGAGGGAATGTTACAGGTATAGTCTATACATGAACCACAACCGAGGGCTGCTCGATTAAAATAAATAAATAAATCATAATTATTGTAAACTATTTGGTGAAGATATATTCATGCTTGTTTTTTATTTAGTTAATTTTATTGAATTTAGTCTTAATTTTAACTGAGGACTGTTTAGCTCAAATTAATATAGCTTTGTAACATTGGCTCAAACCATTAATTTTATACAAAATTTGATATTTTATTTTAGCCTTAGCTGAATGACATAATCTAATTTAGTGTAGGCCTAATTATAATTTTTTTACTTTTGATTATTTTGTTTTTGTAATTGTGAAATGAGCCCTACATTTAAGCCGCTCAGACGTCTGCGACCTCACCACTCCCACATACATTTGATACATGTGCTCTTTTAGCCCATTTATGTAGACATGTTGACGTGTGCAGGAGTCACAGAAACACCTGGATAATGACTTTAAATGTACTTTATGGGTGTGTGCCTTTGTTCTTTTCTTTACGTCAGCACTTTCAGAGGATCATCCCCCACCAACTTGACAGCGGCCCAGACAAGGTCATCCAGGCAGCTTATCAAGTCAAGTACAACGCCAAGAAGATGAAAAAGTGAGGTTTATTCTGTCCTGGCCAATCCACTTAATGTATGCTTTTAGTAACTGCAAGAACATTAGGACTATGTACACAAAGTTTTCAAACCCCAAGACTGGTGCAAGTTATAGTTCTGTTGTGTGTCAATAAAAACATAGACCAATGATACAGTATTGAACAATTTGTCAATAAGTTGTTAATTTTGTTAATACAGCTTTACAATGCAGCTTTTAAAATGTTGTCACTTTCACAAAAGCTACACACACACAGCAACAAATCAGCAGCAATATTGCACATTCAGATATATGTTGTTGTTATGATAGATGTTTGAAAAATAGGTTTGGTTTTACTGAGTAATGGTGCTCCTTTGGCAAATAGAATCAATAATAACAGCTTTTTAACTTTTGCATTTTTACTTAAGCCACTGGTCAATAACTGATCAGGCATATATTGTCTTATCACGTTAGGTATCACATTCATATAACCAGCCCTTGATGCTTGATTCTGTGCATAACTCTTGGTCCTCCAGATGGTCCTATTGTAAATTCTGTACCACATACTCCTAAACATCCAGTGACATAAAAGTAGTTTGTAGCCATGAGATACTAAATGCTGTCAGGTTTAGGTTGGCTAATGTGTCTTTGTTCATATATTGTATTGTATAAATACAGCTGATATAATTGATATATATTTAAGGTTGGAGAAAGAATACACTACAATCAAAACAAAAGAAATGGAGGAGCAGGTGGAAATAAAAGTAAGTCCAATATTTAAATAAATAATTCATAATTTGAGTATTTTTATTTCATATACTTTTGGTATTCTTACAGAGACTACGCACAGAGAACAGACTCCTGAAGCAGAGGATAGATACATTAGAAAAAGTGAGTTTGTGTCAAGGTTTGTCAAATTTAACCCATGGACATGACATCTCCATCCAGCTGTGTCTGCTCATCTCAAAGGCAATCCCGATACTAGAGGGTTGCCGTTCACTAACTGCCTGTCATTGTAAACCATATATGGATCAAAACATATAACCAGAAAACCACTAACTCGAACCAGCCTCACTGTGAATGTGGAAAGTGTCTGCTCGGTGGTGTTTTAATGCTACACAAAGCACTTGCATGTCTGAACAAGTGGTGACGAGATGCATGCGCAAGGACTGCCATGGAACGCAGAGGGTCAACTTAAAAACAAAAATGCTTGCATCCATCTCAACATTTTAACCAAGAAAATCGTCGAAAGTCATGTTGAATTAACCCTTAGCAACCATAAAGCGACTACTGTGCTGCCATAACAAACAACGCTTAGTCTCTTCCTGTCTGAAACTTTCACTATAACTCTGAGCACCACTAACTTTTCCTTCTCTTTTGCACATTTTCAGCACCACCTCTGCATGCAATGTTCCTTTTCTACTTCTAAACATATCTACTATATTGTCAACACAAGTGTATCTGGAAAGAAATTGAACATTGCACTTCTCTAAATCATTCAAGTGTTCTTGTGTGTGCTTTAAACTGTCCTGGTTGTCTCTCTCTGTCTCTGTGGATATCTCTGTTTTGTAGGAAAGTGCTTCCTTGGCAGATAGATTGATCCAGGTATTTTTCTCTTTTATTCTTATCAAGTTGCATCTCTCTTCTCTGCCCTTTCCCTGCATGTCAGCACCAAAGTCTTAGTTATTAATGAGTTTTAAAAGTGGGTCTTAATTTGTAAATATTTAGCCTGGTCAGCCACCCTAATGTCTATTCTGATACTTGGTTGTACAGACTACAAAGCATTAGAGGGCAATCAGTTAAGTTACGTTTTATTACATCAAATTGAAAAAACAAACAACAATCTCCTAGGAATGACAACCAACCAAAAATGTGATGCACTGCATAAAACTCACCCCATTTTAGATTTAGGTTATAGATTCCAGTTCAGTCCTTTTCCCATGTCAAACTGAATGGGTATGGTTGGCCAGGCTAAAAATCTTAAAAGATCTTGAAATAATCTGTGTAAATAAAATTGCATGAATACCACAATTACGGATAAAAGATAATTTTAACATGTTATTGATATGAACCTAATTAAAATGTAAATGAAGAAAAGACAAAAGGAGCATACCCTTAAACATAGACATATAGAGCATGCCCTTAGAAAGCCCACCCCCAGCTTGTCTTCTGGTTCACCCTGACCTCCCTCCGGCCTCACCCCGCTGGCTCTTTACGCCCAAAGGGACAAGTGACTCGCGCTCAGGAGGCGGAGGAGAACTACCTGGTCAAACGAGAGCTGGCAACAGTCAAACAGCAGAGTGAGGAGGCCACTGCTCAACTCGAACAGGCCCAGAAAACCATCAGTCTGCTGCAGGAAGGGCAGCCACATGCGGTAAGGAGGTCTAGTCCTACACAACTGCCACTAAAGCCCTATACAGTCTGGGGCAGAGGTAGTGAGCAGTCATTGAGGGCTTTCAGACCGGATTGAGTTTACCACTCGGTACAAATGAGCTCTGATCAAAAGTTGTATGGCTGTGTAAAAAGTACATATGGTAACTGCTGAGTGTCAGATGTCTATCACAAAAGATGTACCACTTTCTGCTGTTAAGCCATGTCAATATTAGTTTTAATTAGTTTAGCTGAACCTAGTTAACCTACTTAATGAACCAACCAATCAACCAACAATCTTTCCAACACCAACTTTAGATGCAATTGAACGATACAATATTCAAACTCATTATTGCAAATATTATCCTAATCTAAGATGCAGTCGGTTGTGTTTTTAGTTTGGCACATACTACCTAGCAACAAGACCCAAGCTGTGAAGTGTTCCCCTCACTGTGCACATGATCTGTTTTGATATGCATGAATACTGATCGGGACAAGGACTTCTGCCTCTATTTACACACTCCACCATCTCCACAAATGCTGTATGGATGTAGAAGCAGACACTGGCTTTCACACATGCTCCCTGTTAACATCACAGCAGCATAATGCGTTTTAATAATTCATGTTGATAATGTGCAGACACTACCTTGATTTACATAATGTTCCATTATGTTTTACAATGAGCCGTGCTGAATTATTCATCTGTACAAAAGAGAGGCAAATGATTTCTGTCATTCTATCTTTTTAGCGAGAATATGGTGAGAATATGGATGCCTCCCAGATTTTGTCATATGCATCTATTGATTGACTGTTCTCATGTGTTTGTTCGTTGTAGAAGGGAGCTCCTCGGTACTCAGAGGAGGCCGTGCTGCAGTTGGAGAGAGAGTTGGTACAAGCCCGACTCAAGGAGGCAGAGTCTCAGTGTGCGCTCAAAGAGATGCAAGACAAGATCCTGGAGGTGGAGAAGGTGGGTTATGGACAACTGCATGTTTGGGTTATTCCTAGTTATTTATTTAATTGTTGTTTATTTGACGAGTTCCCTGAAAGCTCAGGTAACAGGTCTATACTATAAGCTTATGACTTATGAAGGGCTACACAGAATGACAAAAACATTCAATATTTGAATATTGCATTATAGATATTTTTGTTTTAGATTTGAAACATATAAATAAAAATAGAATGAAATGTCTAAATTAAGTAAACTAGGCCTGTGCTGTCGTCCCCGACAGCAAGGTGTATATCGGCGAAACGGCCCCATACATCTGCCCCAAACGTCTGCCCCAAACGTCTGCCCCATACGTCTGCCCCATACGTCTGCTACAACTGGAACCAACGGGCACCCTAATCAGACAGTGTGTGATTTCTAAGGGTTTTAATATTGTTAACGAGCAATTAAGAGGCCTCGCCCCCAAACCATGACAAACATGGGAAGGGTCTATTTCACTTTTTTAATTTGTCTGGATGTTTGTGAAAAATATTTTTGCCAAATTTTTCCGGACAGATCGATGTGATTCCATATTATCGTCGTTTCACCGATATAATTAAGAACATTTTTTAAAAGTCACATTTTTATTCAGGGCTCTAAAAATAGGAACAATTATTATAACAGTGTTATAATAAGATGGTTGTGATTAACAATAATTATATTGGCGAAACAACGATATTATGGAATCATATTGGTGTTCGTCCGCGTCCGCAGATCGTAGCTGTGAACGCGATAACTCAAAAACGAATTGCCAGATCAGTTTCAACATTTGCACACAGGTACATACCATAAAGACGCCGAACTGAATATTAATTAAGTAATTAATTAATTACGGGCCAAAACTGTGAACGCAATACCTCAAAAAGTCTCTGCTGGATCTTTTTCAACTGTTGCACACAGGTACATATCATGAAGATGCAGAACTGGATTGAGTTTGGTACATCTTCGATTAATGACAA
>JAVQKC010113329.1:0-10764 GCA_036025475.1 Philypnodon macrostomus
AACAATGTTGAGAGTTATTGTGAACGCGTTTAATAAAGTTTGACTGACTGACTTGTCTGACTGTTTTGTTTCGCTTAATGCGCCTTATGGTCCGGTGCGCCTTATATATGAAAAAAGATTGAAAATAGACCATTCATTGACAGTGCACCCTATATTGAGGAAAATACGGTAAACCAGGCCCATGCACTGCCCTGTCCCACCATTTCAGAACTACGGCCATACATCAAACCTCTCTCACCTTTTCCATCTTCCACCACACGCACACGGACACGCACACGCACGCACACGCACACATACACACACACATACACAATACACATACACACACACACCCTTTTAATAAAATCAGAATTACCAGGAGGCTAACCACTCGCTCGGCCATTTGAGAAAAGCAAAGATTGTTCAGCTACCGTAATCGTTAGTGAGACTTCAAGATCCAGAGGTCCAGAGCTGGTGTCATGACTAAATTGGATGGACTCCTTTACTTTCATTCCCTTTTACCCCTAATGCATCTGGTGCTAAATGAAAATGAATTAAGGGAAGTGTGTTTAGGAATGAGATTGGTCAGTGATTTAGAGCTGGACGCTGGGGTTTTATGCTTGTGTGAGATCATATGTGTGTGTGTAGCCTAAGTGCTGCACCAGAAGAAGTCATTGGAAATCTGAGACGTATGGACCACTAAGGAATCATTTTAATCCATCACAGAGTAGTGTGTATAATGTGTATCCTGTTAGATCATCTCCTACAGCCTATAGTGATATCATGTTAACTCTTACTGTGCCAGGGGAAACGGAACTGTAAGGACAAAGTGCCAAAATAATTTTGCTACAATGCTGACTTTCTTACTATGGCTTCAAAGCTTGATTCAACATTACATATTATTTCAACATTATAGACTGCAAAACATAGATATGTAGTCTCAAAAAGGCAATCTATATGGCAACTCAAATAAGATCCTATTAAGGTATCCCATAGAGATCCCTATTAAGAGACCCCATAGAGATTCCTATTACGAGAACCTATAGCAGACCGTATAGTTGCTTGGTACAAACATAATGGAACTTTTAAAACACCGGCTGTCTTCAAAATGTACTACACGCTGCCAAAAATGAATGTGATCTTTGAATGTCTTAAGCAGTTGCAGAGTTTATCCATGTAATTATAATTATTCTGCATTATTTTCCATTGCCACACCTTCAGCTTATTATGCAATTAATGCATGCCTTTAGACGTTTACCCTGCAACTAACTGGCCATTGCTAAGGCTGTACTCCAGACCAATAGTTGCTGGGATTGCCTGCAACCACCCACAACTGAAACAACCATTTCACCACTTTCTACTGTAAATGCCCTATAGATCATTAGGGCAGTTACGCGCCTGGCTCTTTGCTGGCTCCTTTGGGATCTCTGTCCTTGGTCATAAACAAATAAACAAGTCGCTTCCTAATAAGACATGCCCTCTCCCCTCTGCCCTAATCCTCATGTGTTTCCTCCTTCTGCACTTGACCAACCACTGTCTTCTGCTGTACCCAGACGACATACCCACTCAGCCCCTAATGGATAATCTCCCCATCCCTACAACACCATTAGGATCAATAGCACTCAGCAGAGACCCCGCGGCGATGATAGGGTTAAACACTTGCATTGTCAAAGTGAGGAGTGGTCAGCCGGGCGTGCTCCGAGGCCAGTGGGAAGTGTGTGTGTGTCTCTATGTGTGCAAGTATGTATTGACCCATATTGCACGAAGCCCATGTGAACATTTAAGAGATGGTTGTGTCTAGGCCCAAAGCAACTCATTCTTCTTAATCTGGTTTTGCTCAGTACATGGTAATGGTTCTCAGACTGGTAAATGTCTTGATTTGGTTCAATTTAGTGCCAGTTTTGTTGCTCTTTTAGTTAGTTTGGTTGCTTGAACTTGGCCTGTAGATGACTGCTTAGTCCTGCATAGACCACATTTGATCCTAGTTTTGCCTCAGACCTAGTATGATTTAGTCCTGGTTTAGGCTTGATTTAGACCATAGTTAGTTATGGTTATGGCATAGTCATAAATTAGACATAGTTCACGTCTACCTTGTTTAAACCTGGCTTAGTGAAGATTTTCCTGACCCAAGCACAGTCCCTGTTGTTTTGTATTTATACTAAATAAATAAAAAAACAACAGGGACTGTGCTTCATCTGCATTCATGTCTATTGTTTAGTCCCCTTTTTAAGCTCTTGTTAGTTTTTTAAGTCTAGTCTTTTTTGTTGCCAGGTAATTTCAGTGCAACTCCTGTCTGTCTCTATTTTTCCTCTCACATCTTACAGTGATGCACCCATTCACCCACAGTATTGGCTGACTCATTTCTGATCTATCTAGCTGGATGGACTAACACACTGGGTGTTGTTAAGATGTGCCTCTATTGCTTCCAATGGCCAGACTGTAGCTAATGAGCCATGATCTCCACTATCCCCTTCACACCGCCCAGTCACCACTTCCTGTTAGAGGTGAAGAAGTGCAAAGGGTCAAATTCAAGGGCCAAAGATGCACTGACTAACTAATATCTTTGACGAGCAGCACAACACTCTCACAGATCAATACAGGAGGGCGCTAATGTCATGTATTGGCATTTACGTCAAGTCCAAGTATATGGTATGACCTCAGCACTATTTTTATGACTAAATCGAACTGTGTCATCTTTGTTATGGTTCGGACAGTAAAGTGTCATGGTGTGTCACGTCATAGTTATTTACAGAGTTCACTTTTCTAACCCACATTTTAAAGAGGCTCAAAATTTTCCTAAATAATCTGGTCATTTTGTAATAGCTTTTGGAATTCTTCAATTGTTTAATTAGTTAAAGTGTATATATACCTTACCTACTTTACATCGTAGAACTGGGTCCAATAGTCAATTTAAAGCATTTTTTTTCTTTAATTATTTTTAGCCAGTTGTATTTTATGTTTGTATGGTCTTGATTAATTTTATGTTCTTTTGGAACATTTTTGATCTGTGACCCCCCAATTTTTTTTTTACTTTGTGACTTTTGGATTCAGATAAATTTGGATATTTTTGGAACCACTGTAACTATTTATGTTTGCCACAGTTAGTTTGATTATTTACTTTTCTTTACTTTACCAGTTTCAAGATTTAAGATGATATTTTTTATGTTTCAAGTGCTGAACAAAAGGTTGTTGTATTGCATGTATTTTACGAACTCAAACAATAGGCTTCAAATAAGATGAATCATGTTTGAGTCCTGACTCAAGTTGGTAATCTCTTTACTATTTAGTATTTAATGTACTATGTATTTATAGGCTGTATATTCATACAAAACATTGCAACAAAACCCTCCCTCTATGTACATTGAATGACAGTAAGGTCTGTCCATGTCAAATATAATATAATCAAAGGAAGCCTCTACCCTTGACAGTGTGTTGTGTGTCCCCTTCAGAACTAAGTAAGATTGAATTTTCTAACACTGACGTGATTAGAAAGAGCAGGCCACGTGCCTCACAGCCAACAGCAGCACACCAGTCAATGTCATAAATCAACCAGAGCTCAAAGATACAGGAACAGCATTAATCGATAGTGTTGTTTGTGAGTGAGAAGGACCCCTGTCTATCAGAGGTGGTACTGCAGCTGATGACATCGTCGCGCAATACTCTGCTGGTCTTTTGAAGCCTTCATGTTAAATTTATCAAATGGACATTCAGTTATAACACTAGGTTTGAGGTTTACAAAAATGGACAATTATGTGCTTGTTCATTGTAATCATTTTATTATGGAAATATGTTGTAGGAAATACGTGTAGGAAATATGTTGTAGCAAATACGTGTAGCGCATATGTACACTTCTTTTTTTAAATAAAGTTTGTTGAAAGAAATAGAAATAGCCATACAGAAGACCATATGTACTAATAGTATTATGTTTGTAGAGAGTCTGGGAGTGTCTTTGTGCCTAAAGCAGAACCAAAGAAAAAAACCTTTCTTCACCCAATATTAAAAATATAATTGTATGCAAGGAGCTACAACCCTTTAAATATGCACAGTTCTTTCTGTTTAAATCAGCCACTGTCTTGTTTTCAAAGTAAAAATAATGTTTTCAAATGAGAAACTCTTTTCCAACACTTAACACAAGCTGTCCCTTAACACAAGCTGTCCCTTATAGGCATTTGTTTCGCCAGGATAGTCTATAAATTAAACCTTTGTGTTGCCTATGGGTCAAATTGACCCATTTTGAGTTTTTACAAAGCCATGAAATTGACTGGCTTTAGCTTATTTTGTGTGACGAACACAGGTATTGAAAGGGTTGTGCTAATAATATACAATATTTTGTAAATGATAATGAAAAGGTCCTGCTTTTTTGAAGACTACATATTAACAGTAGAATTAACTAGTAGTAAAACAGAATTTTAAATATATGCCATCAAGGTTGTATTACTTTTGTACCTCAATTTCTATTTGAGTCTGCTCATCTACTACATCAACAATCACTCTTGTGTACAACTTGTGAAACTGCAGCTACTCCATACAGTGCAGGGCTCCAGACCTTTTACATCAGAGTACATCAATCTTCTTTAACTCCATTGCTCCCCACATGGTGGCGTACTACACAACCCTAAACTATTTCAACTTCTGCTTCAGTTCAGTTGCTCTGGTCCTGTCTCAGAGCTCCCTGGGGCTGGCTTTACTCTATAAATGGACCCCACTGTCTAACATACACTTCACTGTTTCTGTCTATTGGCCACTTGTTCTTCTTGTGCCCTTTTTTCCACTTACTGAAATTCCTGCCTTTATCCTTGTCACTGTCTTTTTTTTTATTTATTTTTTTATAAAAGCATATAAAAGTTCCCATATTATGATTTTTTTTTTATAGCTTTATATAGTCAATTTGCATAGTTGTCTAGTGATGTGGTGACAAAGACAGTGTTATTATATCGGTGAAACAACGATATTAAGGAATCACGTCCCTCCGCGTCCGCAGGTCCTAGCTCTGAGCGCAATAACTCAAAAACGAATTGCTGGATCAGTTTCAACATTTGCACACAGGTACATACCATAAAGACGCCGAACTGTATCGATTGGGGTACTTCTTCGAGGAATAGTAATTAAGTAATTAATTAATTACTGGCCAAAACTGTTTTATTAATTTAATAATGTTTTGATGCACTTTTATTGAGCCACACAGTGATCCAGGCAATTGTATAGTTAATGTACATAGGCACATTACAGAGGTCAAATAAAGAATGCCTCTATAGCGCCTTCATGTTTATGACCCCTATGGGACCCTGGACACACTTACTTTGGCACAGAGCAATGAAACTTGGTACAATGATTCTCCACAGTGTACCCAACATAAAATATTATTATGACCCCACCCTACAACAAACAGGAAGTCGGCCATTTTGGTTTGAAATTGGGACGTCAGGTATATTTGACAGCCTCTAACTTGCACATACTTTGCCCGATTAGGCTCAAACCTGAAATACCTAAATACCCCCCGGCCCTAAACACATCTGACCAATATGATGGCAGTTACCTTTATAGCGCCCTCTATAGGCTGAACGAAGAATGTCATTTTAGGGAAATTTACTAAATTTGGCAAAAAACATTCTTCACAAACATCCAGACAAATCAAAAAAATCAAATAGACCCTTTCATGAATGTCAACATAAAAACCCTTAGAAATTACACAATGTCTGATTAAGGTGCCCGTTGGTGCCAGTTGTGGCAGACGTATGGGGGCGTTTCACCGACATACACCCTGCTGTCGGCAGGCCTAGTTTAATAAACATTTTTCCATGAAGTAAATACATTTGTCGCTATAGCCTCTTTCTGCAGCTTGTCTGTGCTGTGTAAAGCCATTCGAGATTGTGGTAATTACCAAGTCTCTGGCCCGTAACAGTCCCCCTCTATAAGTGTGCATGAAAAATGTACTGATGGAATACAAGTTTGACACACATCTTGTTTGTTCAGCTAGTCTCCGATGTACCGAGGAAAATAGGCGTAGAAACGGGGAATTGGATTGCTTTGAGGCGAAAACCATTCACCTGAATGTGATGCTGAGTTTTGACAGATGCATTCTTTTGTTACACTTGAAATGCAGCCAAATGTTGTTTTTTTACAATCTGTTTTTGTCATTCAGATTACAGGCCATTGAACGTCACACCGACATACATTACTTTCCCGGCCAATTTGAAAGCAGAGACCAGATACAAAAATAAAAAAGTAAATGTTTGTGAAAGGTGACCTCCAGCACATTGATCGACTCCAGCTTACTGTGCGTTTGAAATCAAGACAGCTCGCTAAATGAAAAGAGACGGCCACTTGGAACAGTATTGTGTTGCAAAATTCACATCTGTTTGCGAAAGAAAGATTTGAAGAATAACAACGAATAAATCCCAATGATGATGAAAGACCAATATTCTTCAAGTTCAACTAATTAGAATAATTGCAGCACAGTAAAAATAATGCTAACCACATTGATATAAGACAGTAGCTAATTGAAAATGGCTGTCAGAAATGGAGTCTAATTGACCTCACTCATCTAGGAGAGGGCTTCAGAGCATAATAGTACTTGAAATCCTCCTTCTACATGAGATGCTCAGATTTCTTATTAAGGATCTGATATCACAAGGGCAGGAAGGAGATAATCAAAAAAGACAGCATTATCAGTGGATATATTTTTCTGGCCGTGATCTTCGGCATGTGGTCTCCAGTTGTTCCCTTCATTTTTCATCACATACATTTGAAATCAGTATTGTAATGTAATCCATGTAATAAAAATATGCTAAATAATCACATTCAGAGCTTACAGTGCTCGCTCTGGCGTGGTGAGTTCGGATCCGGCTCACGACAATTTGCTGAATGTCACTCCCCAGTCTTCTCCCTGATTTCCTGTCAGTTTACGGTCCTATCAAATATAGCTGAAAAATTTAATAAATAATAAATAATCTGAGCATTAGACTACCTTTAGACCTCATAGTACTATAGTGGTCTAATGTACTAAGTATGGTACAGGCAAATAATATAGCCTTTAATTAAGGAGATAGGAAAGAAACTGTATTCAATTCAATTCAAAATCATGTATTTCCTCAAATGGCTGGAATGTATATCTACCATAAAATAAAACATGAATAAATCCCATAAACACAGCTGCTTTAAAGGGAAACTATGCAATCGTTCACTCGTTTGGTCACATGTCTCCTTCACAGAGCACCCCCTACAGTTTCAGAGAATACCACTGTCCACTGAAGAAACACAAAGAATATAGACTTTATAAATAGACTCTAGACGATCATAAAGCTACACAAACACCAGGTCTGCGTCTCTCTCTGTAAAGGCCTGTTGAAAAGTCTTTGTAGTTTTTGGCTTCCAAGGACATTCATCCTAGCAAGGAAGCTTCATTCACCCCACACCTACTCATTTAGGATCACACTGACTCTGAAGTTTTGGTGAAGTAAAAAGTTGCATAGTGCCCCTTTAATTAGCTGCTGATTGGTTAAACCTGTGTAGCTCAGGCACCTCTCACTGCACACATGTATTTCTGTATAGTCTGCTTGTTCTTTTGTATCTTCAGGGGAAATAATTAATAGAGGCATGTCATGAAAGTCTGTTCTTCCATATCTCCTCAATGGTTAAGCAGAAATCATTCATTATTATTACTTTAGATTCAAAACATATTCTTGGGAGCCTGTTGCTAGGCATATTAGCAGTAGGTCAAACCCAGCTATCAGCAGATAAGATGAAGTCAAACCACAGAAAATGTATTTATTGGTAGCTTTTGTTTTTCAGGAATACTTCATTCTTAAAAATATAATATTGTATGGGCTTTCTTAATGTGAGTGATGCGTATTTATAATATATTTATTTTGTACTTAAGTATTTCTATATGTTGTTGTGGTTAGAGGATGCTTAAGGTCACTCCAGTTGTCCAGTCTTGAGTGGTGGTGGTGGTGATGGGGCTCGGAAAGCTGCTTACTTCAGGTGTCACAGTCACAGCTGTCAGCAGGTGATGGACATGACACACACAGGGAGTAGGACATTGTGTACTGGTCAGCTCTGTCAACTGCTGCCGATAACGTCCTCCAAGCTCAGGCTAGATACAGATGTTTTTCTCTTTTATAAGTTTACTCATTTACCCGTGCTTCACACAACTGCCCTCTGACAATTGGCCGATAACATACAGTATTCTTCTGATCGCCAGGGCTTGACATGAACCTCTTTGCTCACTGGACAAAATTGCTAGTATTCTTTGTTTAAAAGATACTTGCCACCTGAGACTTTTACTGGCCACAAGTTGTGTTCATGTATATGAGAAGCTATGAGAATCATAGAAATGTTTGTTTTGTTTTTCTTTACTGCTTTTGTTAATGTGTCTACAGAGTGCATCAGTGCCCGCCCCCCTCTGGTTCCAGAAGTAATTTTTTTTTGCCATAGACTTTTCGAAAAGTCCATACATTAAGAGTTTAAAAGATCGATGGAGGCTAATCAGCTATGTGGTAACTCGCGATCATAGCATTTTAGCATTTTAATATGAAAACTCATTGAAATACATTAATAGCGTTTCCTGTTTACAACTTTCAAATACCTTTTCAGATCAAAAATATTGCCGCTATGATCGTGAGTTACCACATCGACTCATAAATGATTCAAAAAGTCTATGGCAAAAATGAATGAGATTTTCACTTCTGGAACCAGAGGGAGCGGGAACTATTGCGCTCTATTGGTTGTCTATTCATTTTGTTTATTGCTTGCAATTACCTTGTTTATTGTTTATATAAAAGTTTTTCTGTGATACAATTTTTTATTGAATTATGACATACTATGTTTAGATTGGTTGAACATTTTTAAGCATAGCTGGACAATGCCAGGCATAAACTAAAAAATAAAGTAAACAAACACTATCATATCACTGTCACACTATCAGACCACTATCATTACTATAAGCAAGGGATTTGCATTATACTTCATGCTCTGTCAGTTTTGTTAGCCAGTTAGTAATTAACCCATTTATTCCATCACTTATCTTTTAAATGGAGCTGATTTTTGGATTGCACAAACACATTCCACATTGTGTTGGTTTCATGGCAGATATCCCAGGTCCAAATGACTACCAAAATGGAATCAGTCCGCCCAAATCTGTCCACCAGATTTGATTGGGTATCTTCTTAGGCTGCTGGCGGTTTCTGCCAAGAATTGAATTGAATTATGACATACCATGTTTAGGTAGTCTAGATTGGTTGAACATTTTTAAGCAAAGCTGGACAACCAGGCCTAAACTAGTTAAATGTTCTGTCCCCAAACATGACAATCTGACTAGTGAGAGTCAATGTGGTATAGTCTAAATCTACCTGCATTTGGCATTTAGCTCCTTCAGACGACGTCGGCAGGCTCCTGCACCATCTGCCAAAATGCAGCAGATGGAAAAGTTCTTTTGCTGGAGGGCTGTGGTCCTTGATGACGCAGCATGCCTTACAGACACCGGCTGTGGTCGCTGTCCTGAATGGACCATTACCAATTACCTGAATGGAGGTGAGACCGCTTTCAGTGATGTCCCCTGTCAGTCACACCACCCACTGTAGGGCTTTCAGGCTCTAACTGGAGCAGTGGTCACTGAACTGGTCAATGTGTTCTGTCTTTTTTAAACAAACACACAGCTTTTTCAATTAAATTAAATTTGTATAGCCCTATATCAGTTATAAGTTGCCTCAGAGGGCTTCACAGAAAGAGATTTATGTAAACAATAAACAAGGTCATTGCAAACAATAAACAAAGTGAATGGATAATCTATAAATCAAAAGGACTGTCCATAGACCCTCCATCGCGGTCAGGAACAGCTCCAAAAAGAGCCCAAAAAAAGATAAACCTTAGGGAGAACCACATGATAGAGGGATCCACTCCCAGGACGGACAGGCTATAGATGTGTCCAGGACTGATGGATGAGGTCCTTGTTTTGAGAGAGCTCAATATGTGTGTGTGGATGTAGCAGGTTTAGGGGTACATCCAGGTGAATGAGGAGATGCAGCAGGTTTGGTTAGGGGTGGGGGGGATCCAACTCAGAATATGAATGGACTAAAGAGGACATTTAAGGTTGACGCACCCGTAATCCTGATTGTGTGCGAGTTCTTTTATAATGACTTTGCTTTGAGCTATAGGCGTGAAGGTGAGGTTTTGTTTTCCTTTGCCGAAATGCACTGCCATCTATCTTTATTGAACTACAAAGCAGTTGAAAATGAAGGGGGAAAATCCTATTGTATTAGTAATGCTCAAGGTGAATCTGATTTTTGCCTCGTAAAGAGAGCAGTTTTTAAACAAAAATCCACAGAGTAACATTAAGGCCATACTGTTCAAGGCTTAATTGTGGGAAAATATTGATATTGATTGATTTTAATACATAGTTTTCTTTTAATGCTGATGTTGTACAGCCAGGATAATTTTTACGATCCTAGTCCCTTGTAGGGCCGATCACTCCTCGTCCGTCTCCGCTAACGTACAACAGACGTGTCTCCTAATCCATGATAAAAAACGCTCGGTGCGGGTCTTCTTTGGCTTTATTTCCGTCGTCATTGGGACTTCAACCCCTAGAAATAAATAATGTGTTAATGTTAGGCCCAAATTATTGTCTTTACATTTGTGATCCATTTAGCCATGCAAGATATGATTATGTACACCCAGTAAAGGCAAACTGCTTACTACTAGGCCTGTACAATTTGTTGAGATGATGATTATTATTATTATTATTATTATTATTATTATTATTATTATTATTATTATTATTGAGCCAGT
>JAVQKC010113347.1:0-11342 GCA_036025475.1 Philypnodon macrostomus
AGGGACACGGTCGAATGCCTTCTCCAAGTCCACAAAGCACATGTGGACTGGTTGGGCAAACTCCCATGAGCCCTCGAGCACCCTACGGAGGGTAAAGAGCGGGTCCAGCATTCCACGACCAGGACGAAAAACAGCATTGTTCCTCCTGCATCCGAGGTTCAACTATCGGCCGAATTCTCCTCTCCAGCACCCTGGCGTAGACTTTCCCGGGGAGAAGTGTGATCCCTCTGTAGTTGGAACACACTCTCCGGTCCCCCTTCAAAATGGCCGACTTCCTGTTTGTTGTAGGGTGGGGTCATAATAATATTTTATGTTGGGTACACTGTGGAGAATCACTGTACCAAGTTTCATTGCTCGTAGTAAGTGTGTCCATAAACATGGGGGCACTATAGAGGCATTCTTTATTTGACCTCTGTAATTTGCCTATGTACATTAACTACACACTAACCCGGATCACTGTGCCAAAATTCATGCCACTTTGTTTATGTTCAGCAGGATTAATGACTCAATTAATGTGCTTCCGGGCATTAATTAGTTACTTAATTAATTGTCATTAATTGTAGAAGTACTGTCCTCAATCCAGTTCAGCGTCTTCATGATATGTAACTCACTTTGTGCAAATGTTGAAAAAGATCCGGCAAAGACTTTTTGAGTTATTGCGTTCACAGTTTAGGTCATTGGAGACCCAAACCGTGACAACAATATTAACATTAATATTAACAATATAAAACCCTTAGAAATCACAATGTCTGATTAAGGTTGGGGCCATAGCAGTTGTCGATGTATACCAAGTTTATAAATGTCTCCACCCTGTCTCTCATTTATTACAAGCTTCTGTAACTCCCTGTAGCACACGCTCAGCCCAGCTCATTATGCTTAATGTTCCTGAAATAAAAGCTAAATATGAAGAACTGTCTTTCCATTACACTGCTGTAAAAGACTGGAATGACCTTCAAATAGTATTCAAACTGAGCACCTGTATCAATCTCATCTTATTTTAAACCTGCACACATTTTAGTGTTTAACTTTACCTATATATATATCCCAGTATTTTTTATTTTATGATGTCAGTAGCATTATTCTTGTTGTATAAACTGAAATAGTGAGCTGCTTGATCTGCTCTTGTGGCTCTCCTTCCCCACTAGGTCATTCCTAATAGCTTACCAGGTCAAATAAAGATTAAATAAAAACAATATTATACCTCATTATACTACACATCTTACTAGCTGCAACGTTTCAAGACAGTGGTTTGAATCTGAGTATGTATGTATTGTTTAGCTACAAAACATCAGTTTCAACTCAAACAAACCTTTGATTGGGTTTTTCTTGTAGCCTCGAGAATAAACAAGCTAAACAACATTACAAGCAAATCACATTGACTAGTTTGTCTGTCCACATTTGTATAACAATTCTTCAATGTAACTGAATTAACCCTTTTATTTCATTTCAGCCCGATTTCTCCCCCCGCCCTGGCCGAGCTGCTTGAACTCCAAGAAACAGGACACATCTCGTCTTCGGTTGCCAAGCAGGTCGGTAAAGAGTCGTACACTTCATAATTTCCACCCCAGTGTCAGTTTGGTGGTATGTTGTGGACTCACGTGTGCCCCCCCGGTGCCCCTCAGGTGTTTCAGGTCATGTGGAGGTTGCCAGGTAAGACGGCCGCGATCATCATTCAGGAGAAGGACCTGGGACTCGTTAGTGATACACAACAACTGCACAGCATCTGCCAGAGAATAGTGGACTCACACCCTGATGAGGTGAGAGGCCTGTGGATCATTCATTCATTTTAAAGTAGCCTTAGGTTGTTATAGTGGGTGCTAAATCGTGTGAAGCCTGTTACGTTGAATTTTGTTGAATCAGAAATCGTGTCAGTACATTTATGCATTTTAAACAATGATATGGCAGGATACAACCAACAATAGCTAGTCATCGCAGCGTGGACAGACGACCATGTTACATTTATTCACGCAACATTTCATCTACAGTCACGCCTGTACGCCTTTCTAGGAGACCCCCACAGTAACATGAGGAGGACATGCTGATTCCACACAGCCATGAATTGAATCCACACTTTTTGCAAACCACAACATGCACCCCCCGTAGATCAGGGGTCATGAAAATTCCAATTCACCGAGGTCCAAATTTGGAAAAGTTCTGCAAGTGAATGTCCGTAACTAACGCGTGTGAGTTTCAATAAACACCATTCACATAAACAAAGAACTCAAATATGTAGACGTTAGTGAATTCTGGTAGTGATTAGAGAAGTGAAATCTACATAAATGCTGGTCTTAAATACAATAGAAACCCCAATGCTTTTCAACCTAATTTTGTATTAAGACAAACTTTCATACCTGCATTTTTATGAGAGAAATTAGCTCTTGGCTCCTGCAGGGATTTGACTGTATATCAGGGCTTGAAAGGTGTCAGAGCAAAAGCATAAGGGAGCAGCATGTTGTTGGGCAGTTAATGCACTGGCTGTATTCTGTGCACGTGGGTCTGTTTGGGGGAAGTGTTGTGCTTCATAACACAGAGTCCCCTGAAAGTTGGACGATGGCGACAGGTCTAGATCTGCCCTCTGGTAAAACGCACAGCTACTCATCACTCTCAGTGTTTCTTAGTTTCTTAATGAAGCTTTAGTAGACTAGCAGACCAAAAACCATTGTACCCACTTAAAACTGTATTTACATGAGATGAGACGTATTTAACCTTTCTGCGACCTACATTTGAGAATCATTGGACTAGAACTAGGACTGAGGTTAGAACACACAGCTTTCAATAGTGTTAGATAATCTTGAATAAGACATGTAGGTCAAAAAGTAGTTTGCACTGTTCTGTATAGTCAAGGTCTTCATTATGTCGTGTATGTGTTGTGTGTAGGTCAATGCCATCCTTAAAGGGAACACGAAAGTGCTAAACAAGCTGATGGGTCTAGTGCAGAAGGAGACCAAAGGACGAGCTGATCCAGTTCTAGTCCGGGCCATCCTACAAGAGAAGACTTCATGAACTTCAAAATATAATGTTACAGGCTGAATTCTGACTGGTATGTGAGAAAGAGATTTTGAGTTGGAACATCAGTCTGTGTGTCTCTGTGGAATTGGGAGTTGGTAGCGGAGGATTTTGCCATAGCAGAGTGGTGGGAAAGAGCCACTTGGGAGCTTGCATTGGAACAAAGATTGAAAAAAACTACAGATAAAACTGAAGTTCTGTTTCGAAATAAAAGTGTAGTGTGAAAAACTCTGGGAATAATTATATCACCAACAATAAAAACCTTCCAGTTTTTAGCTTGGAAATGCAAATTTCAGAAAACAGACACAAATTCATTTTTATCCAAACTACTGTGACTTGGGCCACATAGCAATGCAACATACTGTAAATGAACATACAGAAAAACACATGTGTTCTGCATGTAAGCAGATGTAAATATGATGTGAAGATTCTATACCATGTATATTTGGGAATTAAAGTGTTATCAACTAGCTAACAGTAAGTTTGATGTATTAATATTACTTAGTTTATTCCAGCAACTAAAGCTGGATCCAGGACCCCCATTCACTCTCATATTCATTCTCAAGGGGGGGATTTTTAGTCACCAATCTCCAGATGCTGTCTTTGGGAAGTGGGAAAGCGGTCATACATGGAGAAAACCCACAGTAACATAAAGAGGACATGCAGAACTCCATTCAAAGAGATTATAGTCAGTCGCTCAGAGAATCAAACCCTCAACCTCTGTGTTGAGAGGGAGGCAGCTAACCACTCTACTACCACTATGCACCCCATTTGAGCATTAACAGACACTTAACTATACCCAGACGTTTTTAATTATATATGTAGATTAACAGATAAAGATCAGTCTAATGTCCCATATAAATTAATTGGAGTATCTGTAACAACAGGACAGGACATTTCACTATTGATCCCAGAAAACAGATTTACATATAATTCAGTCTCCCCAGCCTCTACTTTAACTTTATGTACCGCTGCCACACTCATTAAGGGACACTTGTGAGGCCCTGAAATCGCTGACATGACAGATGCTTTGTAATGTGTTGGCTGCCGAGACATATCCACACTGCAGAGTGGTCAGAGAGCCCCCTCTTGTGGTAACCTATAGGGTTGCCTTATAAGGATGGGTTACACCGACTCCATTGGTTTTACTGCTGAAGGCCTCATTTGACCCTTTTGCCTCTTTGTGGTCTGTCCAGAGGTGGGTAGAGTAGCCAATAGTTTTACTCAAGTAAGAGTACCGTTACATCAGAATTATGTTACTCAAGTAAAAGTCAAAAGTACTCATTCACATAATTACTCGAGTAAGAGTAGAAAAGTACTGGGTGAGAAAACTACCTGAGTAACTGTTTGAGCGTAATGTCAGATTATTAGTTTAATTTTGTGGTCAAATAAAAAGATAATAAACAGATTTTGATATTTTCAAAAGATAAACTAAAAACGTAGATATTTCCCAAAATTAAAGCACAAGGAACAGAATTTCAACATCATCACATTTTTCACATAAAGCTGTTCTTACATGACACACAGAGGTGGTAAAAGTACTCTTACTTTCTAGATTTTCAAGATTTTACTCAAGTAAGAGTACAGTTACTTCAAAATATGATTACTCAAGTAAAAGTCAAAAGTATTGTCCAGTAAGGAGATTTTATTTTAAAAGTTACTCAAGTAAATGTGACTGAGTAAATGTAAGTACTAAGTAAGTACTACCCACCTCTGGGTCTGTCCCATTTGCTACAGACTGTGATGCACTTTGCTTTAAGTGACAGGAATCCAGGGAGGCGTGAGCAGATTCTTCTTACCCACAATGCTTTGCAAATGTGCTATAATGGAGAAATACTCAAGTCTAAATCAGATCAAACCAGGTCGAAAATAAGACTAAACAAACTATAGCCTAAACCACGTCCCCTCTTAGTGATGCTAATGTTATGCATCATTTTGTATGATATAAAACCTACCACTGATAAACATTCATCGCTATTTTGTATAACTTTCGAAAAATAGCCTCTAGAAAAGTTATTATTCAAGCTTTCATCTTTGGTCTGAATGGCTAGAACAATGTGCAACATACAATTTCCATTTTCAACAGAGGCTGTGTTTATTAAAAGACACATGCTGGTGATTCTCAGACCTCCAGAACACAAACAATCTCTTTATAACCAATAGGATTTACAAAGGAATACAAAGCATAAGCAGACCTAAACAAAGAGACAACAGCAATAGCAACTAATGTTATTTACCTACTCTCTAGAAAGTGCATTACTTTTGATAAATCTACTTGAACTGAACAGAAATCGTATTACCGTCTGCTGGAGCGACGGAAGCACAAGAAAATCTGTATAAATAACAGCACCAACGCACCGAAGAGTGTACAGAAATTCATTTAGACACACTTTATCACAAAATATATCTCTGAATGAAAACCACAAAAAAAAAATCTAGTAAAATCGATTGCCAAGGTAACCATTGTAATAGGAGGTTTGAACAGTCCAAGTGTGGTATTTTAAACACAACACTACAGAAAGGTGATGATTAAATTAAATACCCCAATCCCATTCTGAAAATATGCATATTTATAAAGTATCATAAACATAGTATCATACTCTTGCATAGTCAAACCATACAAGTAAGGCATACAGGCAGTAACAGGAGTAGTTATGGTTTGGTGTGCTGTTTTTGTCATTCACCCAAAACTCTTTATATAAAGACTATTTCACCCAAGTCTGCCTCAGACTTTTGAACAGGACAACATAAATGTACTGGTAATGATGTAGAAAACCCCTATGTATTTTGAACAATCTTAAATTGGTTTGGTTTTTAAATAAGAGTCTGTAATGTTGTTGAAAATTTGCTGCCACAATTTCAACATTAGGCTAAGAAAGTGCTGTCCCAAGCGGTTTTACCATTTTTGACCAGTAGGGGGAGTAGTGAGCTAGTGTCAAATTGCAACCTGCATTTGCCAACAACTAGATTTTATTTTATTTTTTTAACTGAACTTAATCCATGCTTTTACTATGATTTGTTTATCTTTGAATTACAAAACTACATACACCCCCTTTAAAGTATTGTAAATTTGTCTTGCAAATGAAGATACCTTCTAGCTAACTAATGCTCATCGCTTGCTATCGTTCAATTGGCAGAGTCTACAAAGGCCACATGTGTGTTCACTGTGTAGTTAAAGCTGGTGACGTTCAAAAACCTGAATCCTAAGTGAGATGACTGTGAATGTCCCAATATTGTCCTCTCACAACACCGAACGAGTGATGATATGAGAAACACATTAAAAGTGATTGTCTGGTCAGTTGTATAAATCTGACCCTGAAAGGTTTCTTTATCAAGTACTGCTGGAAGTAGGAGGATGGTCAAAAACTCTATGGGTGTAGTTACTCCTCCATGGGAATGTATGAGAGGATGGAGTGCTCCTGAGCAATAGCCGCCAGTTCTTTGAGGAATTCAGTGAAGAGGACGGTTGCAAACACTTCAGTCCGCTCCAGAGAGATGGCTTTGGGTTTGGGAGGAGGGGAGTTCTGTAGGAGCAGGCCAGTCTCACTGTGAGTGGGACCTCTGCTTCCAGATCTGGTGGTTTCTGAAAAAGTACATTCAAAATATAACATTTCTTCATTGCAAAGTGCTGTTCTGGATGCCTGTTATATTATTTTGTACCAGTAGGGGGAGTTGCAACCAAAATGAATTTGCCTTGGGAACTAATTAAATCAAAATATTGAGCATGTATTATTGTATAAAAGTCCAATAGTAAAATGTAAATGGGATCGTCTTTTCACTGAATACTCTTTGATTCCAGTTTGAGCAAAGTTTGTTTTTGGTAAAGCTGTTATTAACCCTAACGAACGGAATATTCTCTTTTAACATTTAGTTTTTCATCTTTTCACAAACATCTTCTAAAGCTGTTTTGTAGCAACCACGGGGTTCCAGTTCAAAACACGTTTTAACCCTACATCTGTACATAATGAATTAGTAATGACTCTAACCAGAATACCAAACCATATCTTAGGAAGTGTCTGAATAGAGTGGTAACTTTATTAGGAAGATGTCTCTGGTGTGGTCTGCTGCTGCTATAACTGCCATGTGGCTAATTCATCTTTTATATTTTTCAACTTTATTGAGTAGTGTCACAAGAAACCAGGGAGAAGAGAGGGGCTCCATGTAGCTAATTAGCTCTTTGTGTTGTTGATAAGCAATTGAATGGGTGTACCTAATAAAGTGACCAGTCAGTGCATATGGTTGGAATAAGTGTGTTGTATTAAACTGCCCACCTGCTGCTCTGAAAGTGGTCTCTCGTGCCAGGAGCCAGTGCTGGGCTGTGGTGATCATCTCTGTGAAGTCCTTACTCGTCGCAGCCATCTCGTCTATCTGGATCTTCACAGTGGCCAAAACCTGGAACAACAGAATTGAATTGACATGTGCATTGTTTACACTGATCATAGCTGTTTGGAGAACAGCCTGGCACACTGCTGCTGCTCATAAAACTTCAAGATACACTGATAATAGATTTTTAACTATGGCATAGGCACTTAAGTAGGTATCAATAAAGGTATATCAATAAAATGAGTTAAGTGCCCCCAATAACCACCTATAAATCACATTCTGTACATTGATGGCTGCCATGAAGCTCATATTAATGGCACTTTTATATTGTTAATCAATTATTTCATGAAGTATAAGTGAATGTATGTGATATGCTCTACCTGGTAAAGTGATCGGACAGTGGGCTGGAACACCAGGTTAGTGTTGAGGAGGAAGGACCTGAGCAGAGGCTGAGGGTAAGCAGCCAGCTGAGCCAGGATCCCAGTCAACAACAGGTTTACATGGAGAGAGTTAGACATCATGTTCTCCAGACGGGACAGCAGCACACTGATGAAGGGACCTAGACAGGACACAGTTTTTATTGGTTTAAAAGTAAAGATAATTATATTATTAACACAAAGTCCACATTCAATCTGAAATATAAACTAAACAGCTTTTATGTGTATTTTTACTTTATTTGGGGAAATGTATTATTGTGGATGTTGGGTGAATGCTATCTCGTAGCATATAAAAATACATATTTATTCAGTTTTATTAAGCAAATATTTGTGCAAACTTCTGGAAGATGTAGCGAGCAAAAAATAAATCCAGTTAAATCTCAAATTTAACAAAATCCAGAAAATAAACCTTTATTGTATTCAAGTCCCTTCCAAACAGTATTCTAGAGTTATTGAACTGTCCAAACTCACCGGTGAAAGGCACTGAATAACTTTTCGTACTTCCACTTCTCATCCTAGGCCCAAAAGGTGACTGCAGTTTCTCTGACTCTGGCGTCTCGGCTGAAAATGCACTAAAGTCCATGTCCTCATCTTCCTCCAATGGCGAAACCTGCTTTTTCACCTCAGCCTCCGCCTTACCCCCTTTACCTCCTGCCTCTGTGTCCAGCGTTCGAATCAGGTCCTCATATTGGGCCAGTAGATCTTCAGCCATTTCGGATGTCGAGTTTTTATGGTTAGAGTTACAATCCGTTCTTGCGTCTTCGATCACACTGCAGGGATGCGTTAGCCCGTTTTTTAGTGCCACTTCCGAATCTTCCGTCTCAGATAATTTGCGGTCTTTGCTGTCTGTCTTCGCAACGAGATTGTAGACCATGACGTCATCTTGGAAATCTGACTCTTCGATGTACGCGCCTTTAACCAGCATTATCGCCGTTCTTCTCATTTCTTGGATATGTTTTGGGGGCTCGGCAGGCGGTATCACAGCGGGTTTATCTTCCACGGTCGCCTCTGGACTTTGCACCGGGCACGCGTCGTAGCTATCGTCCCATTCCAACTCCAAATGAGGGGCGTTAACATCCGGATTCGGTGGAAGACTCGCTGGTTTTCTAGGCACCACCGGCTGGGGTATTTTGATGTTTATTTGCCTGGTTTTAAGCATGGGTTCTTCCAGCACTCCAGGCTGGTATTTCTCAGGGGGAGGGTCTTCGCCGTCGTAAAGCGCGGACCACACTTGACACGCCCTGAGGCAGCTGCTGATGCTAAGGCGCGCGTCGTAGAGGTAGTGAAGGTAGCTGACGTCCAGGTAGATCTCCGAGCCGATGGTGCAGGAGTTGCCGTCGTACATTTCGGAGAAGCTTTCTTTCATATCTGAGTCCAATAAAAGGGGAATTGTTAATTAATCGTTTTGCTGGGTCTCTACAGGGGGTCTAATGACAGAACACAGAGAAGCAGCGGGATATCTCAATCTTTGATGAATAAAGACTCGCGTAAACAAGCTTGTGATTCATTTAATCTAGAAATATCTTGCTGTGCCTAGTTCTCCAAACAGATGCAACAGATTTGGTTAACATTCTTTATAGTTTTACCACAGCTATTTAAGCAATTTGGTAGATCTTCTGTCGTAAGGCCTTTTTTGGGTCATACACATCATCACGTCACGTAAAATAAATTACAACTTGATACAATTCATAGAACCAAATTTAGCTTGAATGTTCATACATTTGTTAAGATAATAATATTTATATATATAATTTCTTCCCCATATTATGCTTAACTGTGCTATCATTTACAAAACTGTAATTGTGGTGCACATTATATATCGCACATGAGAGACAGTACATATTTAAGTTTGCAGCCAGCGAGTACATTCTCAGAGATGCTGTATACATATGGTATTTCTTTTTGATTTCATAGGGATTTCCTCTCTGTTGAATGAAGACACTTTTACCTGCATCTGTGCTGCTAGGACTGTCTGTGCCCTTGGAGAACAGTATTGACTCCAGCTGTCTTAAAGGTGGTGGGCTGCGGTCCGGGGAGCAGCAGGATGGTGCTAGCGCTAAGATCTTAGCCGCAGACACAGAGTAGCAGTCCCTCTCCCTCACCACACGCCTCTGACTCAACATCATGTGATTACAGGGGATCAGATATCTGCGAACACACAAGAGTGAACACCTGTGAGAATGAGACAGGAGGGGTCGCAGCATGGGGGTGAAGGGACAGATGGTGGGGAAGAGCTTGTCATGTGGTAAACCAATTAGATGCTTTATATTTTGACTGGATGGAAGATCTTACCTCAATGTGAGCTGCAGCATCACATCTTCACAGTACAGGCTGATGAGAGTGCGGAAAAGTGCAAGTGACACCGTGCCCAGCTACAGGGGAAGGAATAATATCAAATGATAAACCAGTCAAAATGATAGCTTGATTTAGATATAGACACACTTCTTCGCTAAATGAACTGGTACAAGATATGTACATGTGAAGACTGCCAGTGATATAGGATGAATGACTATTTGTATTACTTACTACAGCACAATTTTTCATACGTTTCAGCTGGACTTCGGCATAAAAACTGTCAAATCTTGACAGTTTAAATATTACATAAGCCTGAAGTCAAAATGTAAATACTCTGCTTTGTTCTTTGTTGTAGAACGAGGTGTGCGGGCAAACACTAGAGGCACCTCTTCCAGACGTTGACACAGTAAAGAACACACATTCAGCAAAATATTGAAACAATATATTGGAACAGTGTGTGCTGATGTAAAACACTGTCATCTGTTCAGCTCAGCAACAGATTATTTTTACTGGACCAATGTGAAATATAATGTGTAGAGCATTTACACCTGAACTAAAGATGTCTGGCTCAGTTCCAGGCCTTGGCACCATATCATCAGTTTTGCTTATTTAGGTCACACTTTCTTTTACATAGCCCTTAACTACATTGTATCTTCCTCATTAAGTACAACCTAATACACTGTGTAACAAACAAGTAACTACATACAGAATGCTTAAGGTTAGAGTTGGGTTAGGGTACCAGTAGTTATAAAAGGTACTAGTATTGAGTAGTTAGCATTGTAGCGTTATACCTGGAAGGGCGTGTTGATGCGGCTGACCAGCGTGTCTAAAATGTGGACGTTTTCGTATCGATGTAACAGGATGAAGGAGAGGAAGGTCTGGAGCAGGGCTGGTTCAGACACACTTCGGAGGAACAGGTCTAAGTATGCTGTGGTGGTCATCACCTCCTCCAGGGTTATCTGTATACATGACATGACACATAACTATGGTACATATCATTTTGAATAATGCCTCAGATTCAAACTTAATAGAAGACAGTTTTTGGTTATTTCAGATTTTAGAGAAGACAAGGAAATTGACATGTATGTGAACCTCAATGTTAGCAATTGTTAGACCATTTAGATCGTGAAGGTGACAAAACACCGGAGAAAGACTGGAAAAAGGTGGCTTGCCCTCTCCAGGTCGGAGGAGAGTCCCTGCCTCAAGTGGAGGAGTTCAAGTATCTTGGGGTCTTGTTCACGAGTGAGGGAAGGATGGAGCGTGAGATTGACAGGCGGATCG
>JAVQKC010113359.1:0-10154 GCA_036025475.1 Philypnodon macrostomus
TATTGACATTGTAGATTCACACTGAAGGCATCAAAACTATGAATTAACACATGTGGAAATATGTACTTAACCAAAAAGTGTCAAACAACTGAAAATACGCCTTATATTCTAGTTTCTTCAATCTTAATCTGAAATTGCTTTATTGATTACTGCTTTGCACACATTCTGCATTCTCTTGATGAGCTTCAAGAGGTAGTCACCTGAAATGGTCTTCACTTCACGGGTGTGCCCTGTCAGGGTTAAGAAGTGGGATTTCTGGCCTTTTCATGAAAATAAAGAAAACTCATTGAATGAATGAGGTGTGTCCAAACGTTTGGTCTGTACTGTATATATATATATATATATATATATATATATATAAAATGTGTTGTCATTTGTTCATGTTATGGCTAATGGAAATTTCTCCATTGAAAATGTTTTATGGTCTTGCCTCCAACCCATAACTATTTTAATCATGACTTGATTTTTGTCCTTTGCCAGAAAGCAATTATTGAGCCTATATTTGCATCTCCACAGAGAGGCGAACAAGCAGAATGTACGCTGTCAGAAGTGTCTGGAGATGGGACACTGGACGTACGAGTGCACTGGGAAGAGGAAGTACGTGCACAGACCATCGAGAACCGTGGAGATGAAGAAGAAGCTGAAGGAGATGGAGAACAAACCTCTTGCGATCACTGGGTACAGCCTTTGGTTCATTTTGTTTTAGCTAAACTCAGCATTTTCCTATTTTTGTAGATCTGTCCACTTAAACACACACTTTTTGACCTGCTTTTATTCTCAACACACTAGTTATGGCATGGTAATATCACAGTGCTTTTCAGGATTTCCCAGATTTGCTTAATAATGTAGCATTTTAAGTATAACAGCTTTTAAAAAAATATATATATATATAAAGTATTCATATTTAGGTAACATCAGAAATAAAAAAGTGTCTGTTCATGTGATGTTTATCTTCAAGTTTTGTCCTCTGAGCAAACGAAAACTATAGAGTAAAAATAATACAATCTTATAAAAGATAATATAATAATCTTATCAATTGTTTCATATTTGTTGTGCATGCTAGAGGAATACCACATGACTACAAGATGATTGTGAAACTGCATTTATTCAGACATTGTTTTTCTACAGACCAGGGACAGAGGATTCAACTGAGAAGAAAACTAAAAAGAAGTAAGTTAGTATTATAACTATAATGTATAGTAATAATAATAATATACTTTCTCTACTGGTCAAA
This sequence comes from Philypnodon macrostomus, assembly GCA_036025475.1. Classification (NCBI taxonomy): domain Eukaryota; kingdom Metazoa; phylum Chordata; class Actinopteri; order Gobiiformes; family Eleotridae; genus Philypnodon; species Philypnodon macrostomus. The sequence goes on from JAVQKC010113359.1 coordinate 1,235, forward strand.
TCATCTAAATTGTAAATATAAAAAAATTCACCTGTTTTATTTAATTTGCCATCCCGCGATTTCTTTCCTGGTGGTGCATAATCTGAATGACCAGCAACCTTGCTATGACAAACTGTGGCCATGTGAGGGCGCCATGCCATAGTCAAACATTAAAAGAGATTGTTTTAATTCTAGATTACTAGACAAACAGATCCAGTGTAGTGTAGCTTTTAATACATCCTGAAAATAAGTTTAATTACCAATTGCAAGTGGCTATCCACAGTATAGATACTCTATTATAGTGGAAAGTCTTTTGTCTTTTTATTTGTTTGACGTAGGATCAGAGTCAAATAAGTGGAAGGAAGTGAGAAACATGTATGACCCATTGTAGAGGTGTGACTCTTCCTGGATAAGACTTACTTAAGATGAAGATGACCTGTGAGATATCAGTAGCAGTAGTAATATTAGTAAGGTTTAAGAGAAGATGTGTTTTGTGATGCTGCTAAGCTATTGAATATTTTTAATATGTCTTGTAGTTCTGATTATGGCTACACAATCAAAAAATGATCATTATTGCAATTGCTTTAATCTGATATAGACTTACAATGGTAAAATTATTATTCCTATTAGAGCCTTGAATGAATTATGTTGACTAAAAAAAAAAATACAAAGTCACATTTTAGTGATCATTTCCTTCATCAAGAGCACAACATCAGGCAGTCTTAAATTGAGTTTTTTTTTCTTAAATAAGGAAGCTATTCCTGCTTAATTGAATCAAAATATCAAAATATTGCTATTGTCACCGTGGCCATTGAATATTGAATGGGACCTCTTTATCACAGGTCTAAAGACTCCAGTGGCAGCAGCAGTGACTCTGAGAGTTCGTCCAGTGATTCATCGTCGGACAGCAGCGACTCCAGCTCCTCTTCAGACGACAGCTCTTCGTCGTCATCCTCCTCTTCATCATCGTCATCCTCCGACAGCTCTGACTCCGAGAGCTCCAGTGATTCAGACCAGGGGCCGCCCAAGAAAAAGAAAAAGAAGAAATAAAAAAAAAAAAAAAAAAAATCCTCATTAATGTTTTTCACTAGTTTGGGGTGGGCCTAGTTCAGTGGTTTTCAAAAGTTTCACACCAAGTACCACTTTAACTAAAAACTGACAAACCGGGTATAATCCGAGGGCAAAATAAAAATTTTACAAGGGTTAAAACCAGAATTAAACCAGGATTTAACTAAGATTCTAAACCAGGATTACCAGGAACTTGCACAGCAAAAGCATTACTAGAAAGAGCCCAGATACCAGTTTGAGAACCACTGGCCTAGTTTTAAAATTAGTCATGGGACTTGCTGGTAGGAAAACTTACTGGGACATTGTTGTGATTATATTTGATTATATGTTCTCACTAAAGGGTGTCATTACAGCCAATTGTCTGCCTCCATCTAGACCCCATCTTTTGCATCCTCTTCTCTCCCACCAACTAATTTTCATATCGTCTAGGCATCTTTCTACCAATAAATGAAGTATTCATCCTTAGTACATGTCCACAATTGTAGCAATCTCCATCAATTTTTTATCCAAAACATCTAACATGAGCTGTATCTCTTAATGTATTAATTCTTGCTTGTATTGATTAGAATTGAACATGGTAATTACCACAAAAATGGTACACTATAGTTATAGTAGTAGTATGCAATTAGTGACATTTTTCAAAAGTAGAATTCAATAATTGACAGATGGCAAGGTTAAATGAGTAGTAAATGCTGTTCTCGTCTGTTTTTCCTTATAGCCAACCATATTCATCCATTATATAAAGAGGTTTTGTACAAAGGTATATTTTTAGCATAGTGACAAATACACTGTATTATTGGAATTAATTGAATTAATTAATGTGAGCTCATTTGAAAACTAAAGATCTCTAACATTTTGAAACAAAAAGTGTGTTTTGTTGAACTGTAAAATAAAAAGCTTTTTATTTTTATTTTCGTTCCTTTCATTTTTGCTCTAAAGAAATAATTCACTATATATATATATTATATAAAAACAAATGTATTTTCTTCTTTTGACAGAATAATATCTTAAACCAGGCATTTTCTTTTAGATGCTTTAATTGTTTCAAAAGTTTTTAACTGTTGTTTTGAACTCTAAAGGTAGTGTCTGTTCAAAGGCCCTCAGTAGTGGGTGTGTTTAGACAGCTCTGCAGAACAGTGACGTCATCAACCCCACTGAGCACGCTCCGTAGGTTTTCACACTATGGAGCTCTCAAACTTTTTCAGAGTGGGAGGAGCCTCATCCACATCTACTTCATCAGGACCCAGCAGTCACCTGTACTTCAGGAACTCACACATAACCTCCTCTCCGTTACCGGTGAGAGTATTCTGTGTCCAGCTCCGCCCCTTAAGTCTCTCTCATGGCCTCTACAGCAGCATCAAATCTGAGTTTTTGTGGGTCTAATCGTGGGTCAGGGCTCTGACCACAAACTCTGACTGTAGTAGAAATTATGACAGAATAGGCTACTTACTTTAATTTTAATTAGGCTATCAATTTAAATATTCTTTTTATGTTTTTAACTTTTTTTAAATTAACGTTTTATGTTTTTAACTTTTTTTTAAATTAACGTTTTATGTTTTTAACTTTTTTTTTTAATTAACGCAGATAAATAGAAAGCTATATTCCTGTCCCCTAAAAAAACTGTTGAGCGTCACAAGGCTGTCATCATCTGAAACGCTACTCCGCCACTGATCCGGCTCCAAACGGAAACTTTTAACGTTAAAGTTCATCACGGGGTCAAGACGCTCATCTTTAGGGTCCATTTCTTACTTTTTATGTGGAATGACAAATATTTTTGATTGATTTGTTAACTGTTGACGTACAGTACTGTACAGTACAGAACGCGACAGTACGTCCAGTAACCTGTGCGTCATAGTGGCGCCACATTCAATGTGTATGGGGATAACAAATGTTTTCAAGTTAATAGTCATTTTCACAAAACCACATACATTCAAGACAAACGTTCGTTTGACGAATGTTTATAAAATGGGAATTCTAATTCATTTACGATTATTTAAACTCATTTTCTGTGGCAATTTATTTTTTGAATTGGTGTATATATTTGTTCTTATTTTGGGTCCATGTAACGTCGTTCATAATGTTTCACAATGAAAATAATTCAGTAGGTCTCTGTTCATGTTAAATAAAACAACCTCGTATTTAACCATTTCACATTTTACGTTATGGTTCCCTGTTACCGTTTGTTGTCCCACACATGTCCCGTGGTCAGTGAACGCCCCGCCGCTGCTCCATGCATCAGCGCTGTGTCTGTGGAGATACCTGCGGCTACACGGAACTCAGCTAGCATCTTCACCTATCACTCACTTCTGCCCAAGAATGACGAGATGAACCACCCACAAAATGACTTTATTCAGTTTCTCGCTTGACGCGGGGTTTTATTTGAAGAGAATCATGGAGACCGTCATTTGGTTTTAGTGTTTTTAACTGTTACAGCGTTTTGCCGAGTCCATTTTGCGTCCAAGCTGAAGTGGTACAGACAAAGAGAAAAGAGCTTTCCCATAGCTAGAATGGTTCGGGCCTAAAAGGAAGACAAGAGGTAAGGATGCTGGACATTATGGGTGATTATATGTTTTTGGATCCTTGTGTTTGTCGCTGTCTGGCATGTGACATTGATGTCAATTTAATTACCTGAGGTGTATTTGTATTTGGAGCTAACTAGCCGCTAGCCTAGCATCAACACTAGCTGATGCTAACATAATGCTAAGCAAAGGTGAAGCCCCTGCTGTAGTGATGGGTATCACGTTAGCAGTAAGCTGTTTGGAAATAGTGAGTGGATGCAAGATTTTCTCGTAGAAAAATGACTTGCTATCGGTCAGAATCAGTCTAAAGTAAACATCTTTGAAAAATGGTGAGGTTTTTTTACTTGGACAAGAACTTATACATTGAAGATCACATGTTTGTTTCTGTAATGTTAGCTCACTAGCCATGACGTCTACTGTTTGTTTTTCTCCCTTTGGACAAGTTTGACATGACAGCGAAGTTTAGATTGCTGTAAACTTTTATTTTAATTGTGTTCACATTACGGACTGAATTCCGTTTTTCATAATACATTTTTGTTTATCTTACAACAAATATATTTTGGCAACTTTGTACCACCAACGCACATGTTAAATTAGACGTGCAGTTTTGCATTTTTGAAGCGTTTCTGACAAATTGAAATGACTGATGATTTCTAGGACCCCCGTTGCTGTATCACTATGACTGGCCAAACTTTTCCTCTTGTTCAGCACAAACCGCACACAATCCCATTCTGCATTTATTGTATCAAGTTACAACCATCGCCGCTTTAAGCCCTGTCAGCTCTAAACCCTGGTAATTTGCTTGAAGAAAAGCTATTATTTAGACGGAAAGCAACATGATAGCCGCTACTGCCGTGTCTAGCGTTAAAGTCTTCCTGCGAAAAGGGACAGCTGATGTGCTTTTAGGAAGCCATTTTACACGCCACAGCAAGTGGGGGAAGGGCCAGTAAAGCCATCATAACTCCAGAGTAGTTCAACACTTTCGAAATGGGACTGATATTTGCTGAAATGTACTATGAAACACTTGGTAAATTGAGACTTGGAAGGAGCAACACGGTTTGTTTACATAGTTTGACACGGGGTGACAAGGGGGTGGGGTCATGAACTTTATAGCAGGTAGTTGTAAAAGGCCACAGCTGCAGACAGTGGTTGTGGATTGTGTTCAACTATATCTTCCAAACTGTTGCATTTCCTAGTTTAAGTTTTGCAACAATAACCACATTGGTGCAACTAGACTAAACTATATATACAAGGAAGCAATTGTTCAGACAAAACAGTCAAGATGAAATCTAGGGCAGCAGATATTCAGTTTGATGCAAGTTCAGGTAAGCAGAAATAGTTCCTTTATTTACTAATTAATACAGCTTCAAAATTTAAATTTATGACTAGACAAGGCTAAAGTTAGACTAAATGAAACTAATAATTAGTCAAATTTTACTTTTTACATGTATGAAGTCACAATACATTTTCATTTGATGCTGGAAAAGGGATTTTTTACAGTCCAAGACTATGTCAAAACGAGAGACTTTGGACATTTGAAACACAAACCAACTACATGACAATGTTTCTTATCACATATTCACCAAACCATAAATAGTACAAACATTGTTATTCAGCAACATTAGTCTTGTCATAATAATGTCATGGTCATTACTGTTTGTTGCTGAAGTTGTATAACTCTATAACACACTATGTGATGGTTTGCATAGATAGACCTTTAAGTGAATTAATAAATGCCAAAAGTCATGTGCTGATCAGGGCTTCGATTATAGGCCCTCACATGACTTTCAAATTTGAACTGGGCTTTTTCATTGTTCCTGTAAGTGAATATCTACTGTGTGCATTCAACGAAACTACAGTATATCATCCAGTAGTAAGTTCAATTTTGTCTGGATGATGATGTTCATAACCTATTTCTTTGTTGACTAAAAAGAAGCATGTTTAAGCTGACTTAATGTATACATTTAAAGTTGATTCTTTCTAGTCTTGTGAGAAGATGTCTAGACCAGTAGGTAAAATCAATAGACTAATATCGTTAGAAGCTTCAATGCATGCAGACATAATGTATAGAAAGCCAAAATAGTTGACAGTTTTGCGTTTTGATATCTGACTGTTAGAGTAACCGTGACCTGTAATGATGGATACACATTTGTTCTGACGCTTGTTGAAACTCCCTTTTGCTTCCTGTTTGGGTTTTCGCCGTGGTTTCAGTGCAACGGTTTCCTCTTTGGCTCAAGACAAGATGTTAAAGTGACTTCTTGTTTGTCCAGACAGAGACAGAGGAGTGGGCACATTGGGTTTCTTTGGCTTCAGCATAACTTTTATAATGACACGGTGCTGTGGCTTTGCGAGCTGCATGTTTTGCACATGAGCCATCGTCTTCATGTTAAGTAGTTGTAAAAGAATGTCAGGGCTGCACTCCCAGTACGAGGTAGTCCTTGTCTAAGTTTATTAGGGATACTGTGAAGCTTATGGATTCACTCTTGCATTTTGAATGTGAATTTAAAGTATGTGACTCTGCTTTTTTGGCTGAGATCCTGCTTTGAAGTTAAGTTTAGCATTAGGCCATTAATCAAAGCAGGAAACCACAAAAGAAATTACATGAAGTCTAACACCAACACACGTACTTGGCTAAGAAACAGTGTATTTACCTTACTTGCACTTTTTAAATACTACACTTGGCTATACATTTAGAAATAGTTTTGTCTGGCCATTAAAAAAAAATGAGACAGCACAGTGGTTACGCAAGTTTGTGGCTATGCAAAGGACTGGGACGGCCATGTTAGTCACTATCCAAAATTTAAGTAACTTGATGGTCATTATTCCATATTCTCAGAAAGGAGCAGCGCTGGAGAGGTCCTGTGCTGATTCTTTATGTAGTCAGGTCGGTAAACAGATCAAATTAATTTCTCAAGGCTATTTTGTATTTGTTCATCACAATAATCCTCACCTCAATGCCTTTTGGACTTTATTGTGAACAGATAATATATTATATGGGTATATAAATATATATTTGTATATTTATTTGTGCAATAAACATGTTAGTTTTAGCCTACAATAGAATGCGCAGTTGTGCTTCCAGCATTTTAACACCTTTTTTAAACTTCTACATGTTTATTCCCATGCCTATGTCAGTCATTGTAATAACACTGTAGGTCACAGAAGGTAATTCTTGTTGGCTTTCAAACCGGTTTAGCCTGTTCATAGAAATATAACATGCTTGTATTCTTCTAACTCCGGTTCATGTTGTTATGGCATCCATTTTGACAGCTGTTGTGGAGGTAAACTTGTGGAGCTGGTCTTTTTGGTGCCTCTGTAATTAGCCTAAATCTAATCAGACATCTGGACAGCTCTCTCTTTCTTTTAGTCTGCTGCTCACGCTGCAGAAAAATATGGCTTATATCATCATCGCTGCCCTGACCTCTTGCACATGCTTGAAGGCTTTTTGTTCTTTTAAAGATGAGGGTGAAGATTTCAGCCTTGAATCACAGGGACATGGAGGGTGACGTTTATTACGGTGATTTTTTTTTAACAGTCTTGCCTAAATCACAGCTACGGCTGAGTGGATTTAAAATAGTGGTTTGCCTATAAAGTCAGGCTTAATGATTCTTTCTCTATACTAAAACAAAGAAAATGCTATATAATGCTGCATGATATAAATAGATGTGATTTTTCTATGAAACATGCGTCAGGTAATATTTTTGATACACTCGTATAACAGAGACATGATGACTAAACTAAGAGGTAAATCCAGGTTCAAGGGGGCTACATCAGGACCTTTTACAGCAGCAGTACATACAGTAGACCAACTAGCTATTAATTGAATAGCTTATTGAAGGATAACCTAATGCAAGTAATGCAAGTGTCAAAATCACAGTGGAGGGCCTACCTTATGTTGACTGGTAAAATAAACAAGGCTGAATGCATGCTGGTGTAATCACTCATCACCAAAAGACATATTTTTCACAAAGCCATGACACACATCACATGACACAGTTACAATACTGTAACAAGACAACACCAGCTCATTATTTGGCAACAGAAGAGAACAGTCTGGTTTATCTGAGTGTTACATTCGGACGTCATATTAGCTATTGATTCACAACACGTTTATAAGAGGACAGCTGTAAGTACAACATGTAATCTTCCAAACTAGCAATATGGCTGTCATTGTTTTCATAATTACCGTATTTTCCGCACTATAGGGCGCACTGGATTATAAGGCACACTGTCAATGAATGGTCTATTTTTGAATTTTTTTCATATATAAGGCGCATTAAGCGAAACAAGAGATTTTCCTACCATGTTGTCCAAGTAAACTAGATTGTGGGTAAATAATTTTTAACCTGTCAATCTTGCAACTATGAGTTTTAGCCTGGTCAATCATTTAGTCAAAGAGGCTGACACTTGCATTCCTTCACTACAAATATTTTCACCAATGCAAACACACAGACATAGTCTGCAAAAGGTATACATGAACTGTAGTTATAATGGCACACAACATGATAAACTAGGGCTGCAAAATGTTTAGCAAAATTATTCAATATCAGCAAACGCAGCGCTCGTATTGCTAAAATCTAAATTTAGAATGCCATGGTCATTACTCTGACATAGATTAGCTTAGTCCTGCTTTGGCCTTTGTCCTTGTTTTAGTCCTTGTTTAGTTTTAAGTTTCTATTTTGAAGTGATTTTAACTAGTTTATTTGTTTGGATTTGTTTATTTAGTTGGATCCCCATTAGCTGAACCCTAGGGCCACTTAGTCTTCCTGGGGTTCGTTCCTAGTGAAATAAAGAACTATTTTTAGGTAATTAAACTAAATATTAATTTTATATTTTTTCTCATATCATGCAGCCCTATAAACTGCATATGCATTTATTTTTATTCAGAGTCCATTGGCTGTACATCCCTGATTCACCAACTGGTTGTCTTCCAGGAACGTGATGCCAGTCTTGTATAAATGCACATGTGCGTGATGACTTTATTTTGAGGCAAAGTGTAATAGTGTAATAGCATGTTTCTATTTTCAGCTTCCCAGATCTCCCCTTCGTCAAATTTAGCTGCGGTCTGTCCTCTGAGTAATCAGACATGTGGAAAACTACTATCACGGCTTCATATCCACGGCTCATGACCGGATAATGTTTCACTAGTTTGTTATCAACTTCAGACTGCAGTTATAAAATCAACTCAAGGCCGCAGTATTCACATAGGCTGAGTCGAAGTTTGAATTCTATTTTGAACTAGGCCTGTGCTGTCGTCCCCGACAGCAAGGTGTATATCGGCGAAAACGGTCCCGTACGTCTGCCCTGTACGTCTGCCCCGTATGTCTGCCCCGTACGTCTGCTACAACTGTTAC
>JAVQKC010113374.1:0-19627 GCA_036025475.1 Philypnodon macrostomus
TATGGGGCAGACGTATGGGGCAGACGTATGGGGCAGACGTATGGGGCAGACGTATGGGGCAGACGTATGGGGCAGACGTATGGGGCAGACGTATGGGGCAGACGTATGGGGCCGTTTTCGCCTATATACACCTTGCTGTCGGGGATGACAGCACAGGCCTAGTTAACAATATAAAAACCCTTAGAAATCACACAATGTCTGATTAAGATGCAGGTTGGTGCCAGTTAAGGCAGACTTATGGGGGCGTTTTGACGATATACACCTTGCTTGATTTCCTTTTTTATTAATATGAAGACTGACATTGTTACAGTAAAAATAGCAAAATCTTCTTTGTGTACTCACCTGATACTGGCCCAGGCCCAGAGCAGGGTTCTGCAACTGCTGAATGGTCTCCTCATCAAAATATCCATTTTTCTCCCACAGCTGCAATAACTGTAATAACCAATGATACTAAATGTAAAGAGGTTTGAAAATGGTAATAATTGGATTTATTGATTGAAGTGCAGCGCATACCCTGGTGATCTTTTGCTGCTTCTCCTCCTCCACAGCCAAGAAGCTTGTGCAGTAAATGGGAACCACCACTTTCTGCAGCGCTGCCAACAGATCCTTCTGCTGTTTCCTCTGACTTCAAGAAAAAAATTAAAACAAACCCACCAGTGTGAAATAGAACTATCAAATAGAACAATATGGTTAAAAATATCACAATCACAATTTTGACTTTAGTTGACTTTGTATTTATCTTGCACAGATTACAGAATTAGGTGTTACACATAAGACTACTGCTGTTAGTGTCTTCATAAAACCCCTTCAAAAAACAAACTTAATGTACATCCAATCCGATGTTCATCAAAATACTAAAAATATTTGTTTGTTTGATTTATTCCACCCTTTTTATTACAATAAAAATGATGGCGACACGCTTAAATGCACAATTCAGCAATATTTCCAGATTAGCAAACCGTCAACTGTCATCCCTACTATCAGAAGCTAAGAGTTATAAAATGTGTGATAAATAAGTCTGTTGTTCTGTACCAGTGATGGAGGACATCATTGGTTAAGTAGATAAGGTGCAGCCGCAGTTCGAAGTGCGCCCCGTCTGCAGTGATGCGGTTGCGCAGATGTGATGTCATTAGCTCACAGTGCGCTGGACTCTTGGCATTGTTAAACATCCAGTTCTTTCCAGCCTGACGTAAATGAGAGACAAAGACCGTTTTACAAACCTGAGTACACAATTTTCCTGATTTACATAATTTAGCTTGAAGCAAATAAGAAAAAATTATTTTTTTGCAGTGTGTGTGTGTGTGTGTGTGTGTGTGTGTGTGTGTGTGTGTGTGTGTGCGCGTGTGCTCACAGAGATGGCGTCCTTGGTGCATGTGTCTATAATGGGCTGCAGAAGGTTGTCAAACTCAGTGATGTCCAACTGCGTCTCCAATAGCAGCTTCTGAGTCTGCTGCTCCACAGCCAGAGCTATGGCTGCAGTCACCTGCTCCTGCAACAACCACAAAATACAATCAATGGGACTCTTACTCACCGGGCAGCGACCGCCACCTCATAGGCCTGTAAGCTGCGAGGGCAAGACACCAAATAACAAAAAACAAATTTGGTCACTCCACTCATACAGGACCCAACCACACTGTTCACACTGGAGAAAGAGTGTGTTGGGGAGAATTAACATTTTGATGCCAGAGACACACCAAACAGATAATTTTCCCAATTTCCAGTTGTTCCTTCCTATTGTATTGGAGATGTATGGAGATAGACTATATTGTTTTATTAAACTGAAAAGGTTTTAGCATTTAAACTGTAACTTTGTTTAGTAACTAAATAAACCAATACAGTAGGCCTAGAAATAAACTAGGCCTGTGCTGTCGTCCCCGACAGCAATGTGTTTATCGGTGAAACAACCCCATACGTCTGCCAAAACTGTCACCAACGGGCACCTTAATCAGACATTGTGTGATTTCTAAAAGGTTGTTAAATTGTTAACAAGCAATTAAGTGGCCCCGCCCCCAAACCATGACAAACATTGGATGTTTTTGCCAAATTTTTTGAATTCCCTAAAACTACATTCTTCTTTCAGTCTGTAGGGGGCACTATAGGGGTAACTGCCATCATATTGGTCAGATGTGTTCAGGGCTGGGGGGAATTAGGTAATTCAGGTTTGAGCATAATCAGGCAAAGTTGTGCAAGTTAGAGGCTGTCAAATATACCTGACCTCCCAATTTCTCTCCAAAATGTCCGACTTCGTGTTTGTTGTAGGGTGGGGTCATAATAATATTTTATGTTAGGTACACTGTGGAGAATCACTGTGCCAAGTTTCATTGCTCTCTGTCAAAGTAAGTGTGTCCAGGGTCCCATACAGGTCATAAACATGGGGGCGCTATAGAGGCATTCTTTATTTGACCTCTGTAATGTGCCTATGTACATTAAGTATACAATTGCCCGGATCAATGTGCCAAAAATTCACACAATTTCGTTTATGTTAAGCAGAATTATTGGCTCAATAAAAGTGCATCAAAACATTTAACAATTATTTAATTGTCATTAATTGAAGATGTACCAAACTCCATCTTCATGATATGTACCTGTGTGCAACAGTTCCAGCAAAGACTTTTTGAGTTATTGCGTTCACAGTTTTGGCCATTAATTAATTAATGAATTAATTAATTACTTAATTAATATTCATCGAAGAAGTACCCAAATCTATACAGTTCTTTGTCTTTATGGTATGTACCTGTGTGCAAATGTTGAAACTGATCCGGCAAATATTTTTTGAGTTATCGCGTTCACAGCTAGGATCTGCGTACGCACACCGTCGTGATTCCATAATATCGTTGTTTCGCCGATATAATTAACCCAAGGAATGAAGCCTACATTGATTAAAACCATTATGAAAAACATTATTGTTTTTAATGTAAGAAAATGTGCGTGGGTTTTCTCACCAACTGTTTGCTTGAAAGTGTGCCCTGGCTGTAGCGACCGATATTGACCATTTATTAACAAGATACTCACTAATATTGACTATACATATTTTAATTCTAATTACATCTTATTTTTTTTGCCTTAAACCTCTTTGTGTTTACACAAACATGATCTACAAACAAAAGATACTTGAGCCTGTTGTCCTGGTTTAGTATTCATGCTGCAGGGGAAAATGCTAATGGTGTTGACTGGTATGCACCTGCCTACAGTCATGAGGATAGACTGAATTCTGACAACTGGCACTTGCTGATTTCTATTATGAATATTTACATGTTATTTGGTAGGGTGCTGTGTGGAAGAGTGGTTAGAACTTCAGTCTCAAAGAAGGGAGTTTATAGGCTGGTCAACAGAGCTTCCTGCATGTCTTCCCTGTGTTTTGTTTAGTTTAGTGAATGGTTGTCTGTTGGCGGCATCACAAACTGCTCATTGTTTAGGCTTTATCCTGACTCAGGCCAACACTTCGGTGAAACGCATTTACATTATATACAATATATTATATTATATACGTGTGAACACAATAACTCAAAAACGAATTGCCGGATCAGATTAAAACTTTACACACAGGTACATATCATAAAGACCCGGGAATTGAACCGACCTAAAGCTGTGAACACAATAACTCAACTCATCCTTTTCAACTTCTGTAGACAATTACTTATCATGAAGATACCAAACTGATTTTGGTACTTCTATGATGAATAATAATTGATTAATTAACTAATTAATGCCCTGGAGCACTATAATTAAGCCAATAATCCTGATTAATGTAAACAAAATCTCATGAATTCTGGCACAGTGATCCGGTAAAAACCATTAGAAATCACACAAACAATGTCTGATTAAGGTGCCTGTTGGTGCCTGTTGGTTCCAGTTGTGGCAGACGTATGGGGCCGTTTCGCTGATATACACCTTGCTGTCAGGGGGCCTAGTTCATGTGTTTCCTATTCCTATGTTTCTTTATAAATGAAAAGAAAGAAAACAAACAAAGCATCATAAAAATAGCAGCTTGTTAATGTAGTTGTTAATGTATAATAAAGTGAGACTTTCCAAATTGGCTTTTCTTTCTCTGTCTGTTTCTAAACCTATTAGAAGTTAATAACTGAACAAGTTCACATCAGCCATCTGTATAGGCTAATACCTGTCAACCTTGTGAATATCGACCGATACTGATGTTCAGGCATTACCGATTTATTTGCATCTAGTAAGCATTGTGTAGCATAATACTACAATAAATCCTCATCTAAATGACTGAACTATGAGGTCAACTATGAGGTGTCTGAATCTGTCATCTGATTGGACAGGGGATCTCTCGTGGCAACATCAGCAGACAGTGTAATACCAGGCTCTCCATGGCATGCTGGGGTATACCGCCACAAACAGGCAGAGGTGGGCGTAATGCTGTCACAAAGTGAGGTTAATCGTGTACACATTCAGTGGGTCAGCTAAATCAGCCAACTGTAGAGCGCAGTTGGACCCAGAAAGGAAAGTACAAGCCTTTACAATCATCTCTAAAAAGCCCTTATTGTTTGGTTACTGTGCTCCCGGTTCAGCCTCTGTCTCTCTCTGGGATTGTACAGTGAGGCAACAGTAATGGCTTTTCCCAAATAGTCCCAAAAAAGTGCTTTTCTTTTGTGGTCAGCTTGTTTTTGTGTCTAGCAGCTGAACTGAGACTGAGACTGTATTACACCTGTCAAATGAACTAACAAAACTCAATGAACTCAAAAAAAAAGAGGCCATACAAAGCCTTTTTGGAGTTGAACAAAAAAATAATGATTGTTTTTGTTCATGCTATTATTGAGAGCATAATAAGATATGGAATGTGTGTGTGGTTTGGTAATCTGACAGTTAAAACAAAATCTGAACTTTATAGACTGGTGTCATTCCTCATCTCAGTGACTCTCCTGAACTTAGGCCATAGCGCAGGACTGTGATGTGATGTCATATGTGTTATTGAAGTGAATGTTGAGGTGTGTCTTGTTTCATGTTTGTTTGTGCAAACCTAAGAAAGAAACGAGTGAATCAGATCTCAGAGCGTTAAATACAACAGACTCACAGGTTTATGTGGGTTTATCCTCCGCTACAGCAGCAGGCTCCTGTGTAGCCCAATACATGATAATATAGCGAAATAAACAGCTCCTAAACAGTGAATTATCCTTTCTGTATTAACTTCATATCATTACTACCATGTCTCTTTATAATCGATGCTAGTTTTGTGATTATATCTGTCAGTTTTAACTTTAAAACAAAACTAAAGTGGAAGCATTTCTCCACATGAAACAAAAACAAAGGTCTTCCTGAGACACGCCCCCGTTGTCACGGCGACGGCAGTGAGCACGTCACAGAAAGTCAACATTTTAAAATGGTTTGCAAACTATAAATATGATATTATTATGATATATAAGTCACACCTGACTATAAGTAGCAGGACCAGCCATTGATGAAAAGTGTGCTTTATAGTTCTTTTCCTTTTCATAACATCTCTAGACATCATTTTATCCCTTATTGTGGTCTGTGTATAAAGTAAAAAGCAAGTGACTAATTCCTAAAAGACATGAGAGAGAGAGCCATATAAAACATAAATGAGCGTATTCTAAATGTGGATATTCATATATTAGCTATCAAATTATTTATTCAGGCGACATGACATGATAAAAGTGGTACATGTCGAGGAATGTCTAGGTTGTTTTTCAGCAGAGGATGGCTATATATTGAGTTTAAATGGCAGCCTGGTGCATTTTGAGTTTCAGTGACATATGGTTCTGTCTGCGCGGTAAAAGGTCATGATTTATTTAGTGGGCGACCGCAGAGGCACTAGATACAAGTATAGGCTTCTCTGTCAGCTCCAGTTTTCTTGCTTAACTGTGTGTGCACAGATAGAAGCCACGCCTTTTCCCAAAGGGCAATCTCAAATTAAAGTAAGATTATGTAATTTTTCAAAGTGATTTTGATTGACCCAGTCTATCATATGGCCATCAGGTGCACTGCAGTAACTCAATATTGCCTTACAATATTGCCTTAAGTGCTCAAAATGAATCTTTTCAGTTAAGAAACTGTGCAGTGTTTTGACTAACATTTTGAATAACCCTTTTTTTCCTATGCTCATTTATTGGGAAAATAGTCAATAATGTAAGTACTGAGCCATGCAATGAGCGGAGTTTCTTAAAGAATCTAAAATCCAGACATTTTCAGTTTTTTAACAAAATCTATATTATTGTGTTTTTTGTGTGTGTATTGTTTACTATAACATATTAACTCCAACTGTAAGCCATCAACAACGGCACAATGTTAAGTGAATTCTTTTTATTTTGGCTAAAAGATTGCCTGTTCACTCCAGGTCTAGCCATGCACTATATGTTTATCATTGGGAAACAGGTCCAATAGATTTTGTGTGTTCTTGTTCTGTAAAGTAAGGGCTTCTATTGCAGTTGGATCAAAATAATTAAATCATATTAATTCACATGGAAACAATTCAAGTGATTCCAACACTGACTAATACCACTGTATGAATAGATTTTCCTTTTCACAAACCATAACTAGTTTACACGCATGAGTAGAAACCACATGGCTTACATTTGGCCTGCCTTGAGCTGTTCTTATTAAAACTTTTCATAGTAGTTCTCAAACGGCATAAACAGATACAAAAGTGTGAGGAGACAGTAAAAGAATAAGAGAAAGCATACGGCTGAGTGGGAGGTAGCAGGTGCTAATTGAAACCATCTTGCAGAAAGTGCAGAATGCCATATCTCCGCAGCTGCTGCCTCTCTGTTTTTCTGTCTTTTTTCAGCTCCATGGTGCGTGGCATGGTGCACTGGACAACTAACTGACTAATTGCAATGCTTTAGGGTCATATGTAGATGTCTAGACTAACTAGATCAATTAGCCATCCACTGTGATGCCCAGTGATGAGAAGAAAGGCCATACTTCACTGTTCTCAGACAAGTGCCATTAATCAGTAAGAGAAGGGTGTTGAAAGCACAGTAATCACAATGCATTGCTGCTTATAATGGCCCAGGTTTGTGGACCAAGCCTCTTGACCTCAATACAGCGTAACTGGCTTTTATATGTAGCTCTGCAGTTTTCAAAAAAAGGCTTAAGATGGTGGCCTTGGAGGAGTATGACTAAATGAAATATTATCCAAAAATGCTGCCACAACATATGGAAAACATTAGATTCTTGCTATGTGGATATTACATTTGCCAATATTGCAATAACCAAAAGTTTGACATATACTTAATCATGCCGCCCTAGATTTATTCCTTTTGTCTGTTTGGGATTGTTGCAGCAGGGTCTGTTTGCATGGACTATGAGCTTGGCGAAACGCATTTTGGGTGATATTATAGAATCATGACCGTCCGCAGATCCCACGCGTAAACGCAATAACTCAAAAATGAATTGCTGGATCAGTTTCAAATTTTACACACAGCTACATATCATAAAGACACTAAACTAGATTGATTTGGATACTTCTACGATTATTGAGAATCAATTAATAACTAACTAACTAATGAATGTCCTGAAGCACTTTAATTAAGCCATTAATCCTGCTGAACATGAACAACATCTCATAAATTTTGGCACAGTGTTCTGGGCTAGTTTATATTTAATTTACATATGCAAATTACAGAGGTCAAGTAAAGAATGACCCCCATGGGACTCTGGACACACTTACGTTGGTAAAAAGCAATGAAACTTGGTACAGTGATTCTCCACAGTGTACCCAACATAAAATATTATTATGACCCCAGCCTACAACAAACAGGAAGTTGGCCATTTTGGATTGAATTTGTGAAGTCAGGTATATTTGACAGCCTCTAACTCGCACATACATTGCCCGATTAGTCTCAAACCTGAAACAACTAATTTCCCCATGCCCCTGAACACATCTGACCAATATGATGCCAAAATTATGTTTGTTACCTCTATAGCGCCCCCTATAAACTGAAAGAAGAATGTTTTATGGAAATTTACTAAATTTGGCACAAACATTCTTCACAAACATCCAAATCAAAAAAGTAAAATAGACCCTTCCCAAATTTGTCATGGTTTGGGGGCGGGGCCTCTTAATTGCTCGTTAACCATATAAAAACCCTTCACACAATGTCCGATTAAGGTGCCCGTTGGTGCCATAGCAGTTGTGGCAGACGTAGGGGGCCGATATATTTTGCCAATATACACCTTGCTGTCGGGGACGACAGCATGGGCCTTTATGTTGACAAGTATTTTTGCACATAGTGAGAGCGGCTGCCCACTCTGCTTTTGTTTGCTCAGTGTTTGCAGTGTGATAAACAGACCCAAACTGACCCTGGATCAGCACTTCTACTAAAGCCAAATATGTCTTAATCACTGTTTACTGTCACACTTCCAGAAACACATTCTTCTATCATTTCTATTTCTGGTTGACTGATCTGACTGAGCTATTTTTTCTGAAGATAACTAATAAACATTTAACACATGCAGCACAGTCAATGTTAATATTAAAACAAACATAATCATCACGTACCACAGACATAAGTGTTTAGATCCTCTCCTTAAGCCCAAATAGTAATGTAGGATTCAAATATACTGATGTGATTATTGAACATTAGTAATCATAGTCATTGAATCATTTTTCAATAGCATGGTTGATCATTTTTATGAAAATGGTAATAGTCTTCACATAATTTGATTTGACTGAATACCTTAATACAAAGCTTCAGTGAACAAATTCATCTTGATCAAAGCAAAATCATGATCACAAATGTATATAGTTTTAGAGATATAGATATATTGCCCACCCTATGTATAGCTTTTAGTTCTGCATTATTTGCCCACATGGGTTTGAGTCTCTGTTTTCAATTATTCTGTTTTCAAACATTTCTTTCAAATGCAGAGAGGAATATGGATAATGTTACCACAAGCAACAAAAGCCTCTATTCATAAGAAAGTCTGTGGGATTCAGTAACAGCCATTGAACTCCTGCAGTGCTTTATACTGTTTATTGTTCTCTTGTTTACCTCACCTATAGAGTATACCAAAGTCTCATCCAATTTGCCTTACAACATATCCACCTACAACATCTAATACAAAGTCGCAGTAATCTCAGATGTGCCATCCCCAGTTTATTTACTTTATAATTAATTTAGCCGCAGATTCACTATTTACTACCTGATATTTCGAAACTAACGAAAGGCCAGGGTGATTCATCGTTATTTTTTAAATCGTGTGAGTCAAGTTGTGTAAGTCTGCCATTGCAGCAGCAGAAATATGAATCATGCTGCTGCACAAATCCCCTCTGATCTGTGCAGCTCTGAAGAAATGTCAGGTATAGATTATATCAAAGTGGAACTACTGTGTCTTTGTTATTCATAAAAAATGTGTACAGCCTGAGATGCAGAAATCTATGACAAGAAGCCAAGTGAAACTATTTTAGTCTAGGCTCAGATTAATGAATTTGAAGTAGGGCTGTATAATAGAAAACATGAATGCAGTGATAGAGAACGTTTGTTAATCTTTTATTTGCACATTTAAAACAAAGACCAAAACTGGACACAGAAGTAAACAAGAACTCAACCAGGACCCAACCAGGATCACACCAGGTTTAACCCCAGACTAAACTAGGAATATGAGAGGACTGAATCTAGACTAAAGCAGGGTTTTTATAATACATTTTTGTTTGTTTGTCACAACAAAACATATTTTAAGGTTGGAATGATAGAATATTTCCATAGACTACATTTGGTTTATTGTATCTGCTGATAACATTAAATGTCAATTTTGGTGAATGATTTGAAACAGTCAGTCAGCTTTAAGGTCTCATTTCTCCTTTGCTTTTCTGCTCTTTGTCTCAGCTCAACATGTTGCAAGAATCTCTTTTATACATTTATTCAAAAGCTACTTTTAATAAGGAGCAAAGTTCCTCAGACAAATCAAAGATTGATGTCTACACAGTGCATAGCAGACTGTTAAAAGTTGCAGGAGTGTGGATTACATGTATCTGGCAGGGTGCTAGTCTCTAGAGCTAATCAGCATGTAGCAGTGGAGATCAACATGGGAAAGTGATGCAGAATGGAAAATGGAGAGTTGTGCTGGTTTGATTATATCATGGAAAGCTTGAAAGGCATAATGGACACAATATGTATCTTGCTGCCTAGTTCACTTAGCCGCGTCCCACTGGAGTAGCTGGTCTTAAGCCATATGTTTTTCTGCTTTATAGGTCAGAAGTGGTCACTAATGCAGAATATAGCTGTTTGAATCCGGTATAATGCCAGTAAGTTATGTAATTTGAATGTAATGTTATGCTTAGAATCACCAGTAGTGTTTAGTGTTGCCATAGCACTATCATTTCAGACTCCACAGCAGATTAGCATGTTGTTGTGACACAAATAATAAAACCAAGTGTCCAGTGTGCGTCACTCAGTGTGTGAGGTGTGTGAGAGTGTAATGCAGTGATGGGCAATGTTGAAAATACAAACCAAAAAGTCAGACCATGCCAACAGCATAAGGCACAGGCTTGTCAAGTGCCATGGAGCAAGGCAAGCAGGAGCAGTGCGCAGCAGAGGGAAGGTGTGGCTGAGGCTGAGTGCTTTTATCCACAGGTGACAGGAAACACCCGGCTCTGGTGGACCCTGCATTAGCTGCACCTCAAAATAAAGGCCAAGCTATTAGTGACTTGATATGCCAGGGGGCCATCACAGCTAACAGTTGCTAGTTTGTGTATTTAATGCACTAATTTGGACCGCTGGACCACTTTGTTGACATATTTAGATCCATGTTTTTATTATGTAAAATATATATGTATATGTTTGTATTTGATGAGTAGAAGACAATTCAGCCTGTCCTCTAATTTGCAGTGAAATGTATGCTTTCCCTACGGAGTGACCGGAAGTGGCCATTATTGTGGCTATTCCCATGGTTCCCGCTGTTGTCGACTGTATACTGACAACTAGAAAAATACACCAAAATATGTATATAATATTTTTTTTTAATATCACAGTATTTTTAATATTAAGAACAGAACATTATACATTATAATAACCAATCTTTCTTACCTTGTTAATATTATTATTTGGTACCATCAGTCATTTGCCGTTAGGAAAACATTCAATTAATTGTGATTAATCACAATTTTTGTTGCTTTTAATTAATTCAGGGAAAAAAATCTAAACAAAATGGCAATATTGGTTGAAAGAAATAGCAATTGAGTTTTTTGCCAAAATAGCACAGCCCTAGTCCTGAGACAAATATAGCTCTGACTTCACTGGAAACAAAACCGTGTTGGACAGGGTCGCTGGCGGCACGGGATGATGTTTTATTGTTGAGACTAATGAGTGCTTAGAGCCAGTCCCCAGGCTCCACATTTGGATTTCGGCTGTGTGACCTTTCTCTTGCGCCTGACCACTCTCTCTCTGCTCTCTGAATGGGCATCAGTATTCTTTTTATTGGAATGCTAACTGTGGTTAAGGATGTAAGCACTGTGTCACATACATGGATTGGCTATGATAACCCTTGTGTAATAACATACTATTGTTTTTTAACCAACAGCACCATCCAGACTCAAGAAATTGGTTACAAAATATGGGACAAACCCAGGCATTTGGAGTTATTTGTTAGTTTGCTGCACAGTACTTCAAAGTTATTGCTAAAACAAGATCAAATGTTTCATAAGAATTAATGTGGTAGACCCTTGACCCTTTCTGTGTCCAAACAAGAAAGAGTAGAGCCTTTTCACAGTGTCCTTGCTAAATTAGTAATACGGGTTATGTCTTTGCCAGAGTTGGATCGTTCTAGTGTGTGATATGGCGATAAAAGATTGTATCATGATCTGAAGTTATGACAATCTGCTTATCTGGAAGATTGCTGAATCGTGCTACAGTGCATTAATTCATGCTCTGTCATTTTTACTGTAACAATGTCAGTGTTCATTAATAAAAAGGCTAAATAAATAGTATTTAGTATTATGATGTTCATTGGATAGAAGTGGTGGCAGAGGGTTGCAGGTTCGAATCCACCATCCGAGTGCATACTGTCATTGTGTCCCTGGGCAAGACAAAAAGCATTAAGTACGATGCATTATAGAATGGACATTTAGTTTGAATTGGGTTTTATGAAGACACTGATATCAATAATCTTCAGTGTAAGACAAAGGTTAACTAAATGATGATGATCAAATCTAAATTGTGAACTTAATAAAATTGTGTGTTTTTTGTTCTTTTTTACCATATTGGCTATCCCTAGTTCTGGTAAGTGAAGGAATTTAACATCAGTGCAGAGTATAAGGGTTTGATCATTGCAAGATATGATTTAAATTGATAATAATAATATGGTATTTTTTAGTGTTATTTTAATATCACATTTCCTCATGCAGCTTTAGTTGGCCTCGTCTACAGTATTCATTTTCTATTTTTTCTAGAGGCTTCCAATCGCTTGAGCACCCCAATATTGACAGTGACATTACTTTAATAAAAGTCACCAGTTCACCTATCAATGCCATTTGACTATGGAAGTACCTACAAAACAAACCAATAGGATTAGTTACATTAACACCTGTTGCCTACCATCATAGTAAGCATTGACGTATTCACGGTGGACATCTGTAAAATGAACCACGTGTAAATTGTCTAAAAGTATATGCTGTGCCTGTGTTGGGATCATGTATAATTCAAAAGGCAGGATCAGTATTTCCCCAGTGTGACTCAGAGATGTCTGCCAGCCAAACACTCCCACCTGTAGTTAGGGATAATTGATCTCGTCCACTGTGGACATTTTAAATACAAACTCACTATAAACACTGCAAAATATGGATATGACTTTGGGTTATTAGTCGCTTTAGGTTGTTCACATAGTCACACAATATGGATATGAAATGGAAATGGTTTTGTGAAAGTGTGTATTAATGTAAGCATGACATTTACAAAATGATAATGCACCTATACAGTACAATACAGTAACCTATACAGAGATACAATACATGGTTGTAGTTAAAGTTGACCTTTTACAACAGGTATTCATGCATCATTTTTGGTTCATGCTTTGCAGAATATGAGGCTCAAAATGATGCAGGACACATTTCAGTATTGAAACTACAAAGAGACAAAAGCTAGCAAATAACTAGAAGCATTTGGAAACCTCCACAAGGCACTGGTCACAATAGTAAACATACAGTATGGCGATACACTAGTTGAGGGGTAAATGCTTTTTCCCTTTTTATCCCTTGTGGTTGAAGGTATTATCTTAGCCTTCATCTTGGTAAATAATTTGTTTGTTACAGAAAAAACAGGGCTCATTAATCACAAAAATTCAATCAAAATCCAGGTCAACAAATTCTGACTTTCACTTAATTGCACAATCTAAAAATGCATTCTAAAAGTGACACAAATAGCATGCTCCCATGGGATGTTCCTTCTCTTTTTTCTCAGACATGCAGGCTCAGACCAGGCTCCCAGGACAGGTACAGCTGAAGTGCTAAGAGCCTGTCGCCTGACGTCTCGCTGCATGTACAGAGACCCGGGGGGGAATGCTCTGGAGCTGTGATCTGACAAGGTTATGTTGACCTTGAACTCCATCCATGCATCCACTCCATATAAAATTTATAAATCTTTTTTTTTGTTCAGCTTAATGCAAAATGATCTTTTTTGCAGTATCCATATTGCAAGAAAGTAAATGATTGACACTCATTTATACTTGTCATAACAGTGGATTGGATGTACATTTTGCACAATTTAGTTACGTCACGTTAATGACAGTTAATGGCAAAGCGGTTAACCATACCAGATCGGCCACACATATATATTATGCTTAACATATTTTTCACATACAGTATGTATTGTTTTCCTACTGTCCCTATCTTCCATTTTGAGGCTCTAGACTGATATGCAAAGCTTGGTAAGTTTGTTGTTTGTTTTCCTTTGTTTGACATTGAGCTGCTTTCTGACTGAGCTGAAACTCCCCTGAGGAGTATCTACTCCCTTCTTCGCAGCTCCCCTTATTCTCATGCATACATTGCATAATTACCTCATATATGCACAAATCTAACAACGTAAACATCCAGATTCCCAGCACTGGAGTTTAGTCTAATGAGCATAATTGCTATAGACACAAACAAAGATCTAGGGAACTTTTTACTATTTTTGTGAGGATGCACAAGGGGAAGTCTGTGTTCCCCTCAAACCTTTCATCACATGTTCTTTCCTTTTTGTATTTAGCTCAACATTGAACAGCTGTTTTTCTATCAGTATGGCCTGGATGACCCTCCTTTTGTGCACACAGCGAACATCATCTCTCTCATGTGCCTATAGAATGCGTAATGTAGAATATACAATATGTGTTGAAATAGTGTTTGTTGGCTCTTTGTTCCAATCTGTTTCCAGCTATATGTTAACACTGCCGTCATATATCACAAATGCTGCTGTCTCTCAAATAGGATGGAGCAAAGATGGCATCTATGCATGTGTTTACTATGGCTGCACATTATATCACTAACTTATTATCACAATATCAGCAAATCAATATAGCAAGAACCATCTGTTTCCACTGATCACACCCAAAATGTCAAACAAGATAAGATTTTGTCTAGATTCAGTTCCCAGTTTAGTCCTGGTTTATTTGGTTCTGATTTGGTGCCAATTTATGTAGTCCTTGTGTGTTACTGGTTTAGTCCTTAGGTCTTTCTTACATACACACAGCACACAACATACCCTGTCATTATTGGAAGACTTACTGCACTGTCCACATCTATGTGCAATGATAAAAATAATTATTGTCTTGCTTTGTTCAGACATTATTTATTTTGATTTAAATACATTATTGAGCCCAGGAGACATAGCCCACTCTCCATACTGCAGATACAGACCCTGTCCTCCAGTCTTCACTCTCACTGTCCAACTGTCCAGCAGCCATCTGTCAGCATCACTCTCCTGAGACGACTCGTGGTTATGGGTCATGTGACCTGAAGCTTTGGAAATCTCTGATCTGTCACTCACTGCAATCAAGGTCAGAGGTCACATTACTAAGTCAGTATCTGGTGGTAGAGATTGCGAGCATGTGTGGGATCTTTCAGAGGTCTGTGAGATACTGTAATAAAGATGGTATCTGCCTCTGAAAATGTGGACATTGTCACCTGCCGTGTGTACAGTCTGAGCCACACAAGCATACATATGTGTTCAACTTCCTGGCTCCTCTAGAGGGCGCCCCACTAAATTTGTTAAATGTAGCGCAGAAACCATCTAATGGATCCTGTTTTCTTGCTGCATTACACCCCACATCCTATAATAGTAAACCTTTGATCCATTGGGAAAAATCTAGTGGATTAAATAAATACACAAAATGTAAAGAAGTACTGAAAGTTATCACGACGGTAAGCAACAGACAGATATGGTTTCTCTTTGAGTTCGACCTTTGAACTTCATCAAATTTTAACTTGAACTTGATACAGCCCCGAGTACAGCTGAGTTGTATATGCCATTCTTTCGCTGGTCATATTTCAGCTTTTCCGCCACTCTTGTTCACAGCTTTGTGACGAGCCATGCTTTTCATTCATCATTCACCAGCCTTGGCCTCAGATATGGCATTGTGTGCACACATGGTCATGACGGTGGGGCACGTGTGATGTTGTATTAATAGCGTCCAACTGGCCAGGTGTAGGGAATGTCTTTCCTGGTTTCTCTGCCATGCTGGGCTTCAGTACACAGTGTTCTAGCCTTGGCCAGAATAAAGCCTAAAAATAACCAAGAGAGGACAATACACCTCCCCCACCCCTGCCCTTCAGGCCCCTCCCCTCCACTCCTCAAATAGGCTGAATCTCCTTAGAAAAGAGCAGCGGTTTACATCATACACCAAATATGAGCAAAAACAAACTCATACCCTACCCTCTCTGTTTTTCCTTATTTGTTTCAACATGTCATTATTAAGGTATTTCCTAGTAGCTGTGTTGGGGCAATAGATGGTCACACAAAACCTAGGACTAATGGGAAGATCATCCTAATCTGTAAACAAAGCTCTGATACCTCTAAGACATTCATGTTCAATATGCCTCAAATTCTCCTGAAATCAATTACCTGTTGCTCATCCTCACACTCAGTCAGTCACACACGCACACCACACACCCACACAGTCAGTCACGCACCCACACACGCAGCCCCGCACACAGACAGTCAGTCACACACAGACAAGTTGCTACTGCTCCTGTGGATTTCATATCAAAGCAGCCGTCCTCTTTGTGCTGCCTCTCTCTGGGGGCTTGGATCAATTGAGTGCGTATGTGTTGGTGTGGCTCTGCAGGTGTCTTATCCTCTCCCTTATCGCCGCTTTAAGCTTTTCTTAGGGCAGGTAGCACCATATGATTCTATTACCAGTGGTCTGGGAACATTACCAATATCACCAGATTAACCTGAGAGCACAGTGGATGTAACCACAACACTAACTGAGCTGTTAAATGTTTTACAAAGAAACAACTTAAAATCACTGATTATGTTTAGTAAGGCTTTAAAGGTACAGTATGTAGAAAACCATTTGCACAAGCTGGGTGTGAACCACCAACCGTGTTATTCCTAAACAGGATCATAATCCATTGAGCTAATCGGTTGAAAGTGAATTTACATTTATGCCAGGGCTATTATTACTAAGATAACTGAAGATCATCTATGAAGGAGATGGGTTCACACAAAATACTGCACACTGACTTCAAAACAAATGATGAAAGGTGAACAGAAAACCAGAACATGTAAATGAACAACATACTAATTTACATTGGCATATTACAGATACTGTATATATATTAGGGCTGTTAAAAATAGTGCCTTAACTATTTGACATCTCAAAAATAATTAACAAAACGATTAATTTGGCGAGCTATTAAGATTGCAGCAAAAAATCAGCACAACAGTAAACTTGCATCAATGAGCATTTTAAATACAATATTGTACTTAAATCTAGATTTATGAAAGTGGCTAAGCTATCTCAGTCTTGTGTACTTTTTAGGTAAGCCTCCTTGACACACACTAGCACACACCAAAGCTCCTTTTTTATCCCTTTTCTCACACAGCTTAGTGGCCATCCTTCACCTCTGAACTGGGATAAGTGTTGAGGCTATGCGCCATGGCAACAGTTGACAGGTCAGCTGGTGTGAGGTCAGTGCCGGGCGGGTGAGAGGCAGAGAGTGTGAGGGAGATTGAAGAACGCACGTCATTACAATCATGATTCATGTGTTATAAGTAGGCTGTGAAGAAAAAAACTTGAATGTACTCTGACAAATGGGTTTGTGAGAAATGGGAACAATCTGTGGGAGAGCTTTGACTTGGGAATTACCAGTAGGTAGATTTCAAGTGGGAGGCCTATTCATAATTAATTGGAGATGAAAGTTCGGAGATGTAGGCAATAACTAAAATTATTGTTTACTCCATGACATATTTACTGTTTAATTTTAAGAAAACCTTGAATCTGAAGACATTCTTACCTTCTATCCTTTTATATACAGTTAATTTACCTGAATCACAAAATCTAACCCAAAACACATGGCTCATTTTATAAATAAACACACACGTATTACACACACGCTGTTACTTACAGTTGTCTTTTTCTCCACTGTGTGATAATGACAGCATTGCAGTCATTGGGATATATATGTAGAGATGCACCAATCCGGCTTTTTTAGTCTTGATACCAATAGCTGATCAACCCTATATTCACCAGTACTAATGCAAAAACTAAATCAGGGACATTTCTTTCCTAACACTGTATTATCAGACCAGATGACCCTCACAATGTCTAACCTTTGTCATTTGTATTTATCTGCTTATAAATAGGCTAAAATATAGTAAATAATATCAGCTCCAGTATTGCCTCATTCACTGATCCACCAATCCAACCCATGGGCCTGGATTGGCACCAATAACCAATCCAGTATCAGTATTGGTGCATCTCTAAAAAAAGATGAGTATAAAAAAGTGAGAAAAAACCCTGTTTGATCACTATATTGGCTATGATGATGAGCTCTCATGCTCAGCCAAATGTAGCCCAAATGTATGCATGTTGCTATTGTTGTAATTTTACCAAATCTAGCTCCATATCTCACATTCCATAGTCCAGTCCAGTCTCTTGCATGGGCATTTGGACCCCTGCTGTTTATTGGCCATTTGAGTGAACTCCCTCCACTTGTTTAACCAGTACCCGTCAGATTGTCTGGCAACTGTAGTGGAGCTTGCCCAATCCTAGACAATACCACACAAGTACGGACGTGGTGAAGCGCACATGAATGAGTACAGCAGACAGATTGTCTGAAAATACAAAAGAAGAATAACAAAGAAAAATTAAATAATAAAAATGTTAACATACATGATATCCCAGTGATATTTCGATGCATGGGTCTGAGCGTGGGCGTGCACATGTCTCATTGTATCTAAGTCTGCTTCAGAGAGGAGTGTCAGTTCACTTTGATTATGATTGAACATAATGTATAAGCTTCTTCTTCCTTTTTAATTTCTCTATTTCAAATCACAGAGGACTTAAACATCAAGATATATGTTTGCGTTGTATTTTTTCTCTTACAAGGCAGGTTTAAAGCATGAGTGATCCTCATATTCACAGAGGACAGAGATGAATGCTTGCTCACAATGCAGTGTCATAAACGTCACAGTCTTTCTCTTTGTTTCTTGCAGTGTGCTGTTTTGTGGTTCACAAGAGGTGCCATGAGTTTGTCACCTTCTCTTGTCCTGGAGCTGACAAGGGCCCTGACACAGATGTAAGTGCCACATTTTATTTTGTTATAACTATAGGACAATGCCAGCTATTTAAAGCATAGGAGCCTTAATAAAAATATAACAATGTGACAGTATAACTCAGGAAACAGATGTCTATGTGCTTTTCACTCTACTTAAATATATAACATAATATAGTAAAACACAAATACAGCAGAAACTTGCACTATTAAGTATCTGCAACTTCTGTCCAGTGTATTTTACATTGAATCCCGGTGATTTGGGTCAAACAACAGGTAAGACAAACTTATTTGACAAGATGGATTCAACACTGGGGCATGTCTGCAGGTAAGCGTATCACTAGCCTCCGGAGTTAATTTATACTAGTGTAATTATTTACTTACCCCCAAAAGGGATGTCCCCTTAAACCTGCTGCATCCATACACACACATTGAGCTCTCTTAACATCAGTCCTGGACACATCTATAGCCTGACCATCCTGGGAGTGAGTCCCATGTGGTTCTCCCTAAGGTTTCTCTTTTTCCCATAAATGTTTATTTTTGGAGTTTTTCCTGACGGCGGGTCTAAGGACAGGGGATGTCCTGGGACAGGCCTTTTGTTTGTGTGTTTATTGATTGTCTGTTAACTTTGTTTATTGTTTGCTATGACCTTTTGAATTGAATAAATCAACTAGATTCCCTTAAAACAGGAGTAGCTCTCCTGAGTAGTAGTAGTAGGAGTACCTGTAACAACATCGCTAAAAGTTCTAGCACTGATAACTTCCCAAGTCTAAACGATCACTGTCAAAGTTATCCTTCATTTTTATATCAACGAAATGACTATATTATGGAATCACGTCTGCCCCATACGTCTGCCCTATACGTCTGCTACAACTGTCACCAACGGGCACCTTAATCAGACATTGTGTGATTTCTAACAGTTTATATTGTTAACGAGCAATTAAGAGGCCTCGCCCC
>JAVQKC010113440.1:0-11502 GCA_036025475.1 Philypnodon macrostomus
TAAATCATAAAAAAATCATGCATTGGGATTTCTGGATTTTTCCTTTTAGTTTATCTCTTTCACAGTGGACATGCACCTACGATGAAAATTTCAGACCCCTTCATGACTTCTAAGTGGGAAAAATAGCAAGGTGTTCAAATACTTGTTTTCTTCACTGTATTTGATGTAACTCTGGCACATGTTCAGAGTTTTTCATTGATTTTGCCTTTTTTATAATTGTATATCACACTCACATTTGTTTTTTTTTTAGATGCTGTAGAATCTGCCACTGAATATCTGAAAGAAAACGCTCGCTTGAGGCAAAAGATTTCTCCTACAGCAACATTCACTGCAGCTCTGACTAAAATATCCTGTGTGAGCCCTTTCGCTATTCTCTGCAAAGACCAGAAGGGCTGCTTATCAAAAAGTCAGGTTTGTGACGGCCAGATTAATTGCTTTGACGGCTCAGATGAACTGAACTGTCCAACGTTAGCCGCTCCAACCACTCGGCCCATCGTCCCACAATGTCGTATTGGGTCCAGACTGTGTGGGGACGGGACTGAGTGTGTCCTCTTCAGTCATGTCTGTGATGGAGAGATGGACTGTAAGGATGGATCTGATGAAGAGGATTGTGGTGAGTGTGAATGCAGTTAAAACTTTCTCTTAGTCTTGGTCTGATCAATCTCCATTTGACAGGGACTTGGAGGTCCACTAAAACATTGCTGGAAAGATGAGATGAGGTTTATTAGTGTATATAGTTGTGTATTTGTTCCCAATATGCGTTTCTCCACAGGTCTTTTTGGAACCAATTACTGTTGAGTGTCTAGTCATATATGATCGTACAGTGAGTTTTCACTGGGGGGGCGCGGTGCGATGCGGGGGGGCGCGGTGGGGGTGATGCGTGTGACCCTGGGTAACATGCGTTTTTTTTTGCCATACTAGAATAAAGTGTAATTGCACATCCACTACAGCTGTTGGCAGTGGTGCTCTCATTGTCAGAGTGTGTGCAGTGAGTATTAACTCTATAGTGTAGGAGTTTTTTTTGCACTGAGCAGGCGATATATTTTTTTTTTTTAACAGGGGTGAAGATAATGAGACAAAAGCAAGTCACCTGACAGCTAAGACGAGGAAATGTGACTAAGCGTATGTATCGCTTGGCTTCACTGTGACGACAGTGGGAGACGAGGAAAGACAAGTGTGTTTACCATGTCTAAAAATGCTGGCAGCGGGGGGCGCAATCTGTTTTCTTCTTGCTAGGGGGGGCGTAACGGAAAATAATTGAGAAGCACTGTGTTGAGCCAAGATCACAATTTTGATTTGTCACGATTTTAGATGATTCTGCTTTCAGTGACCCTTTTACACAATTGCATCTAGTTAATTTTGTATTCGAGTTTCAAAAAGGAACTCCCCTGTTTAGCACCACAATTACGTCACTGATCACATCTAATTTATCATTTTATTTTTCAGATGACACAGAGGTCGTAGACGATTCTTTGCTCGCCGAATCCCCATCTGTCAAATCAATGAAGTGGTCTTGTGCCAGTCCGTCAATGCTCTGTCCAGAATCGTCTGTGTGCATCTTCCCATCTCAGTTCTGTGATGGAAAGATTGACTGCCCAGATGGGTCGGATGAAAACTGTGCAACACGATGCCCTGATATGAGTATGTGATCTGAAAAAACATCTATGTAGTTTTTAACCGTAGCAAAAAATATGCACCGATATTTCAACTATCAATTTGGCCGATTCCTATACCAATATTTGTATGTTAGTCGGCTATCTTCAATTTTACTAGAATATTTATTACAGCTTTTTAGCATTAGCTCAAGCCGTTAATTTAATTAGATATTTCATTAGCCTCAGCTGTATGATGCAATAAAAAATTTGTGTATGCCTACTTAATAGTTTATCTTGGATTATATTGACATTTGTTTACATAAGGTTGATGTGTATTTGTGTTACAGAGGACTTTCTCTGCAAAGATGGTCTGAGCTGCGTTCCAAAAAGTCTTGTTTGTAATGGCCTCAAAGACTGTCTAGATGGATCGGATGAGATGAACTGTTCGGCTGTGACTCCTACTGCTGGTCCATTGGAAGGTCACCAGTGTCCTCAGGGTTCAAAACCATGTGACGATTTTGCCGAGTGTGTTTTACTGAGCCACTTATGTGATGGAGAAGAGGACTGTCAGGACAGCTCTGATGAACTGGGATGCCCCAGAACCTGCAAAGGAGGTTATTCAGCACTTTTTACTGTAATAATGTATTGTGTGGTAATGAACTGGTATTCATCTAGAAATTACAGTTCATTTGTATGCAGTTACCAACTCTAACCCTAGATTATCAAATCTTTTGTGAATCATTGGGTTATTGTATTACTGGCTTGTTACCATGTAAAAAAAAAAAATGCCTGAAATTACTAGGGTAGTTCATAAAAAATCAATACCATTATCTCTTTTTATTGTTTATCTATCACTATAGCTGTCAAATTTAATGAGCGAACGTGTCTATTCCAGGTGACTTCCAATGCGCCCATGGAAAAATGTGCATCCCCATGTCTCAGGTGTGTGACGGAAAGATCCACTGCCTCGACCACTCAGACGAGCTCAACTGTCGCGAACAGACAAAAAGCTGTGAATTTCATTGTGGGGATGGAAAACGATGTCTCCCCAAAAAGTTTCTCTGTGACGGTGAGAAGGACTGTGAAGATGGCACGGACGAACTCGACTGTGGTAAGTCTTAATTCTACTGCCGGGGTGGCTCTGGCTGTTGGTTGGTGGTTTGATTTTATACTCCAACCAATTTATAATGCTTCACCCACCATGATTGAATGCCTCTTTTGTGATTGTAATGGAGTCTTTTGTGGTGGTGGGAGAGCTTGTAGGTGCAATTATTATGCTCTCAGTCTACCCCACCCCAACCCACGGCGTCTCTGACTGTAGCGATATATTAGGGGTGGGTGATGAGGTAAATGTATTTAAGCAAAGATTACTTTTTTTAGTTGACTTTGTGTTTTATGTCTAATACACAGAAGACTACTGCTATCGATGTCTTCACAAAACTACAAATTCAATGTACATCCAATCCAGTGTCCATTATAATATGTAATACTATTTATTTTTGGCATGAATGAATGTCTTTTTTTTTTTCTCTTCCATGATTTTCTGTCATGTCTCCACTGTCCGGTCAAAAAAGCCACACAAATAGTTGACCTTTGGGGGTTGGTTTTGTTTGTTTGTTTTTTAAGATGGTGAAATGACCTCTCCAACACCAGTCAGTACTTTCCCAGCATGCAACGCTCCCTCACTGCTGTGTCCTGGGTCTGCAGTGTGCGTTTCTCCAAGTCAACTCTGTGATGGACAAAAAGACTGTCCGGATGGATTCGATGAGGAGAGCTGTATAATTCACTGTAAAAACCCTGGTATGTCTGGACAATAATGGGGCCCTTTGATTAATGATAAACAATTTTACAGTATAATATTCTCATTGAACTAAGGTGATTTCTTGTGCCGGAATCAAAGAAACTGCATCCCTCAAAAACAAGTGTGTGACGGACGAGCACACTGTTACGATGGCTCGGATGAGAAGATGTGTGAACTTTCAAGTAATGACGCATGATGATATTCCATACATTTAGTTGGTCTTGTTGGCTCTTTGTTGTTTTTTTTATACATCTATTTTATTTTACAAGCCCCCTTTAGCTCATCCACTGCCACGCCAGCTCCTCTAAGGTGTCGGCTGGGCTCAAAGTTGTGTGAAGATGGTCTGGAGTGTGTCCTATACAGCCATGTGTGTGACGGAGAGGTGGACTGTAAGGATGGGTCAGACGAAGAGGGCTGCGCTGCTAAATGCAAAGCAGGTCGGTGCATTGATTTGATCTTATACACCTAACAACTGAAATGGAAAGCTGGATTGCAGAGTAAAATATAAAAGCAACAGAATTGTATGCTCGTAATCTCAGGCCAGATGACACTGCTTTAAGTAAACTAGTCAGAAAAGTTAGGGACTTTTGGTAGAATTTGTGGCCACAGTAATATTGGACCACATCATAAAAAAAATGTAAGTAGAACCAGGTGATATTTTTGATTTAATAATAACTTCCATTTATAATATTTATAATTTTTTTATATACACCAAAAGCGCTTTACAAATTTTTGTATTGTTATGTAGCCACAGCTGCCCTGGGGCACACTGACAAAAGCGTGGCTGCCAGTTTGCGCCTATGGGCCCCCAGGGCCCCTCCAGTGTGCCCACAGGGCCCCTCCAACCACCACTGAATGCCAATCACACAACCACATTCATTCCTAGGCAATGTGGGTTAAGTGTCTTGCCCAGGGACACAACGACATGGACGGCTTGGACGGGGACTCGAACCACCGACCCTCTGTTTGAACGGCGAGCGCCTACCCACTGCACCACTGCTGCCCCAAATGTAAATGTATAGCTGTTATAGGTCAGCCCTGCGACTAACTGGTCATTCTCCAGGCATTAAGGCCCATAGTTGCTGGGATAGGCCACCCCTAACAATTACGTCAAGGCAATTGACTGAATAGTTTTTTGTAATTTCTTAAAAAACAATATCAGAAAAAAACAGTTTTCATTTTTCTAGATTTAGGTTTCTTATTAATCTTTTAAACCCCGTTCTTCCCCTTGAAGCTTGTCTTCATGACTCTTCGGTTTCTGTCTACACCATCAGCTGGAGGGTACAGCTTGTAAAAAAAAAAAAAAAAAAAACCTTTTCTCAGACATTTCACCTTTACCACGTTATTTATACGCTCCAGGTCTGGCATCAGCTTTTTTTTCTGCTCAAGCCTGAAAAGTCAACTTTATATAAAGCCACTGTGTAAATGACAAATGCTGTAATTACATTGTGGGGGTCTTGGGGGATGTAGATTTGAGCTGTCAAGAGAAAATGAAGTTGTGTAATTAAGGATTGTAATGATTTCTCTATAGCCTGCTCAGAAACCTGGTTCAAACTGCTGGTATAAGAGGAGTCTATTTGGTAGTGTGTATATGTATATGTATCTGTTGGACTGAAATAACACTAATCTAAATCTGGTCTAAATAAGGTCCAAACCAAGACTAAACGCTACAGTGTAGTATGAACAGGTAATAGTACTATTATTATTATTTTTTGTATATATTTTTTATTTATTTATGCTTAATTACCAGGTTATTTCTGTACTTCTGTGAAATTACCAACACTAACCTCTAACCCTAACCATAGATTACCCATAGTTACTAGTTTATTCAGTATTGTATTACTATCTTATTACCATGCGAAATACATTGTATGTATTGTATGCCAGGTTGTGAATTGACCTACCTAGTTAAATAACGTGTATGTAATAATGGAATTACAAGGATAATTATATGAAAATTTGATATAATTTTATATATAAATATTTTCTATAAATATTTGTTCATGAACAACAATTACTATATTATTGCCGGTTTGTTACCACATAAATTACTATAAAAATGCTGTAGTAAATTACTAAAATAATGCACAAATGTACAATCCCTTTACCATAGCAGAACTAAAACAGGAACAAACCGTACAGTAATGCAGTCTACCCCAAAAGCACAGTCTTAGTTTCCAGCATTTCGAGCTCTGGCGTGACTCAGCTGCAGTGGAGCTATTTAAATTCTTCTTTTTGCTTTAGTGACTTTTCATCGGGTTTCCTTTAACAGCAACACCATTCAGACCCACCACTTCCTGAGGTCCTTGAGGCGGCCATTCTCAAAGCCAACAGTGCAACGACCCCTTTCAGTATCTGAACATTCTACACGCCCCCCCGAATCTGAAATCTTCTTTCAACAGACAAACCGTAGTCGTCTATTTCATCAAATGCATCAAATTCTATAAACATTGGGAACAACACTCTCTTCAAATAGCTTGACGTTATATTTCATTTAATAAGATATAATTGTCTATATATTTTTGTATTCATTTCAAGCTCTGGGGACCCCCTGAAGGACATTTGCGGACCCCCAGGGGGCCCCAGACACCACTATGGGAACTACTGCCTTGAGATATCAGTAACAATTTGGAAATTTCCAGACATGACCTGTCTTGTTCACTACTTCAGCCACTGCAAACCATGGAAAGTAGTAGTCCTCTGCTCTCAATTGGACAGTAATTAATGGTCTCCATGGCAACCGACCATCACAATCACAGACAATAGCGCCAGTGTAGGGACTGTCTTTATAGTGACGATTGAATGTACAAAAAAGGATTACAATAAAATATCATTATTCCAAAAGAGATGTATGTGTATTTCTGTGTTTTTACAGTACAGTTTTTTTAGAAAATAAAAGTGAAAATTAAAGTATTGCCATCAGTAGAAAACAATAGCATGGTTGTTGTATTATATAAATTGTATACTGATTCGTCAAGCAGATTTTACAGTGCCTGCAGCTAACACATAACACTGTTAACAATATGTATAAATGTTTATTGGAGAGTTATTTGTGGTAGACAAGAGTTGAATAAACATTTACTTGAAGAAAAACAGACTCAGTAAATAAACAAGAGGCATCTGCACTTCACTGGTTTACACTAATGTACAAATCCAGCATGGGTCATTATTCATCAACTGTTTTGATAAAAGTGAATCATCTCATGATCATTTAGAAATCTGGGCTTAATTTTGGATTTAGTAATAAACAGACCCTTCCAGATGTCATGTTATCTGAGGTTTGACTAATGGGTTTTGATAACATTATTGATAAGGACAGATAACAGAAATGACACAAAATTACTTTCAAAAAGGAGCACACAGATATTGGCACACAGGTCTTTTCTGTTGACTTGATTACGCCAGACAAACGCATTTCTTGTTTACAAAATAAAACTGCAATAATTACATTTTTTTTTTACATTTTCTAAACTGATAGCCAGCCTATTTCTCCTCTCAGGAACAAAATAATGATTGATTAGCGTTACAGTTTTATTTCATGATGTGTTTGGCTTTTCAGTCCTCTGCAGTCATGTATGTTGTTTACCTGGAGTTGCATTATGAGTAATCCTGTATGCTGAAACCCTAACCTTCTCAGGAGCTGAAAACTCCTGGTATCTTTCTACATAAAGGTGAAGAAACCCCTTGTTTGGTACTAGTTTCCTTTGTTTCTATTGGCTGTAGTAGGGAAGTTGGTGTGGTTGACAGGGGGAAAGAGGGCCTTAAATGGGAATGCACCTAATTTGAACAGCTCTTTTAAATGTATATAAACTGTATATATAAATGCGTATCTAAAGGTAAACCAAATCAATTCAAAATGCCCTAAAAAAGACTTCATGTAGACCATTTATTGTATCAATGCAATCTTCGAGCACACATTGCCAAACTATTGTGGTCTGCTACGTCGTTGAAAACATCTGAATAACAAATCAATGAATCTAATCAGGCACTGACATGAAACGCATTTTGTCCAAATCATTTTGTTGCTGAACATTGTGCCATTTCTGCTGACACTTTTGAGGTTAACTTCCACGGTTCCTGTCTGAAAAACACTTAAAGGATCCATAAAGCGAAAGAGTGACCTCATAAGTCAATGTCTCAGTCATGAACTCCATACACCATAAATGCAGAACTAGTGATAGTGACCCCGAGACATGCTCAGGT
The DNA here is from genome assembly GCA_036025475.1 of Philypnodon macrostomus. Classification (NCBI taxonomy): domain Eukaryota; kingdom Metazoa; phylum Chordata; class Actinopteri; order Gobiiformes; family Eleotridae; genus Philypnodon; species Philypnodon macrostomus. The sequence continues at coordinate 7,600 of JAVQKC010113440.1, forward strand.
TCACTTTGCTAATATTGATTCCTGCTGCTGCTGCATTATAATTGTTGACATTTTTGAGCGTATATATAGGTTTAATGATTTAATGAGCTCAACATAAGGCAATATAAACCTGAATGGAATATAACATCATACTACAGCCACTGAGTTCCCAAAAGGAGGCAATGCTTAATGGGCGTTTAACTGCAGTTATTTCTAATCATATAATTATTATTTTTATATTTTCTGGGAAACAGTTATTTGCCAAAAAAAAAGTGTGATAATAGCAATAGAATCTATTTATGAAAAACTACGGAAGCCCTAAGACGGCATTACATTTAGTATTAGTTGTATCTTAGGAATCTTGGGAAAATGAATAAAAAATAAGCAATGTAAGTCCTCTTAGGGCTTCCGTATAAAGGTGTTTGAAGGCTTTTATTGTTGTTCATAAATGTATTAGTTTTTCACACTTCCTCAGAAATAGACTACATTTGCGCTGCACATAATTAACACCTTGAAAGAACCAATACAATGTAACTTCCAATAAACAGTAGTTTGCATTTGAAACTTTTGTCATTGGTTGTGAGTGACAGTTCATACCCACGTTATTCTAAAAGTTAGCTTTTTTTTATTTGGCTATATTTTTATTTAGGCCTGTGTTTCTGATTACAAGGTCTTAACCGCATGCCTCTCACCACCAGGAAGCAATGCTATCTCTTTACGTTGCTGTTGTGTTTTCCACGTGGTTGAGCTTTTCGTCTACATGTTATTGTCATCTCATAATCTGTGTGTCCGTCCGCGTGCATGGTGGTGTTTTTGGCGTCGGGTCTGCTGCTGTTCCCCGCGCGCTACCTCCTCTCCGTCTCTGCGCGTGCACGACAGTGCGCAAAGCCCTACCATCTCTCGCCAGGCGCGCAGCAGAACCGTCCACAAACTTTGATGAGCTGTTCGCTGAGAGGCAACCGAAAAAAAATCATAATTCAAAAATCTATTGTTGCCTCGTGCGCTTTGATCGGACGTGTGTTTTTTATTTTTTTATTTGGGCTAATTCAGGTGAGTGACTTCCCAGCATGTGTTTCCTGTGCGCATTTACCTCAGAAGACTAGTCATTTGTGGAACACATGTCTTTGAGGCTTGAATGCATTATTTAGAAATAACTGTCTTTGTAGTGTGCGTTTGTGTTGCCTTTTTGGTGCGTATTCTTGTGCGTAATCGAACCGCTGACCTACACTCCACATCTTTCCAAACCTGAAAATGACATCCAGGATGTTTTGCTATAACAGGTGTCCGAAGAGATGGAAGGGACTCCGGTTGAGATTTACAAAGAGAACAGCGCTAATAAGTGTGTCTCGGGTGTTGGGCTGCTGCTGGAGGTGGACTGCCCGGGCAACGCGTCTTCGTCCTGGGCGTCTGGGTACACCGACAGCCGTAATGTGACGCGGGAGGACGAGGGCTGGGAGCAGGAGAGCATGTCCCCGATCATTCCCATCATCACCGCCGTGTACTCCGTGGTATTCGTGGTCGGGCTCTTGGGCAACTGTTTGGTCATGTACGTCATCATCAGGTAAGGACAATTTGATTCTGTGCGAAATAGTCTAACGCAGTAATTATCAAACTTTTTCACCAAGTCAGTCCCGTTTTATTTATTGGACAAAATGAGCATAAACCAGGACCAAACCAGCATTAAACAAGGACTAAACCAAGCCGTAGCAGGTTTAAATTCAAATTCATATCCCACTATATAGCCTTAGGACTACAGCGTGCCACTAGAAAGAGCCCCCACTGGTACCCCTACCACAGTTTGTGAACCACTGGTCTAATGTCTCAATTACTGGTAAAATAAATATTGATTGCTGCTTCCAGGAAGGCTTGTCAGTGTTTTAGTTTTTATTGTATTGAACTTCCATTATATGCTCTCAATAGATTTTGTCCCTAGATACAGTAAACATTGTATAACTCACTTAACTTGAATATGAAACATTATGACTGATATCTTGCCTCATTAAACCCATATAACATTTTTTAGATCTGGCTTGGTCTTCTTTAAATCCTTGTTTGGACCTATTTCAGTTCTGCATTATCCCTCCCATTTAGGCCAATAAAATGGTACTCACAAAGACTAATAGTTTGACCTGTATTTGACACATTGCCTATGAATAAATGAGGTTGTGTGATTGGTGTTGGGTGCAGAATGGCAGCCACGCCTCTGTCCGTGAGCACCAGGGCAGCTGTGGCTATGCAAGTAGCTTACCACCACCGTTGTGACTGAGGAGTGAAAGAATAATGCAATTGTAACATCTTTGAGTGTCTAGAAAAAAACGCTTTATAAAACTGATGCATTATTATACATTTTGAGAACCACTTTATAAGTCTATTTCTAAATATTGAAATGATTTCTGCCTTTAACCACTGAAGTCTTCAAAAACTTAAATCTCCATTTTTCATTTTCAACTTTCAAATATTGCAACTGCTCTGTAAATCACCAGGCCTGGTTCAATATGATATTAATTACAGTCGAACCAGGCACTTTATCAAAGTGAATAGACAGCAAGCAGCTCATTGGGTGTTATTTATGGGGTTTGGGAGCCACTTCTCTTGCAGATGTATTGTAAAAGCCAGCAGTGGTATCCTGGATGCCTTGGTCCACAGACAACCATTACTTCAGATCAATTGCATGGCCTGTCGCTAGATACAGTTTTATCACCTCGCGACTGAAAAGGACTACATTATGTGGTTTAGTGGCTCCGCTGAGGGCCATTCAGCTGACGAGATGAAATGGCTTATGGACAATTGAGTGTATAAAAAGTTAGCAATACTGTCCACATTAAAACAATAAAGCAACTTTATGAGCCTCGACTAAATGAAGTTTGAATCTGAAAACAGAGATGAATATTCAGTAAAGTTAAGTTGTGATATGGAACAAACTCTAACAGAAAGATTTCATTCTATCTACATCTCATTTTAAGACTTCATTGACCCCCGTGCTAACCACTATACCACTGTGCCTCAATTGCTTTGATTTTTTTAAAGATCTTTATTGAATTCACTATTATTAAATCTGCATACATTGTATTGGACAACTGGTAATTTCTGCTTTAAGTTGGTATTTTTCTGATTTCTATAGGTGATATAGATATATAAATATATAAAGGGGATGCTGATCAAATCCTGCACTGTGCATATTGAGGCAACTGCAAATGGATGTCCCTTTACCCTGAGTCCATTTAAAACCTAATGATTCATTTAGTGTGTAGTCAGAGTGCCTTAGGACCCAGGCAGAATTAACCTTTACTACCTCTATATATTTCATAGTTTATTATATATATTGGCTTAAGCTACTTTTACAAAACATCAAACATGCAGATAAAAGAAGAGCTATCCTTAGAAATGAAGCCTTTGACCATACATTAGCATCAATGGTAAAACATGTTGATTACACTCAGAGGCACACTATAACAGTGAACCTGGAGTCAGAAGAATTATATTACTTAAGATGCTGTGTAGACTAATAGCTTCAAATGACCAGCGGTGGAGAGCATGTATCCTAGTCAAATACTGTCAAGTCAAGTAGAAGTAAAATTACCTTTTACTGGCCCCAGTGATCCATAAGGAGAAAGGCTTGCTTTTACCACTAATACTTTTACCACCATTTCCAGGTTTTTCAAGTAGTAGTAAGTTAACTTAAATACACGCAAATTGATGTGCGCAAACAGTAAATGCTTTATTTTTCCATACTAAGACATTAAATGATTTAGCATTTGTCAAAGTAACATCAATTGTACATATGAAATACCTGACTGAGCATCCATCCATCCATCCATCTTCTTCCGCTTATCCGGGGCCGGGTCGCGGAGGCAGCAGTCTAAGCAGGGATGCCCAGACTTCCCTCTCCCCAGACACTTCCTCCAGCTCTTCCGGAGGAATCCC
>JAVQKC010113455.1:0-18226 GCA_036025475.1 Philypnodon macrostomus
GATTAAGGTGCCCGTTGGTAATAGTTGTAGCAGACGTACGGGGCAGACGTACGGGGCAGACGTACAGGGCAGACGTACGGGGGTTTTCGCCGATATACACGGGGACGACAGCACAGGCCTAGTTAATCTAAGATGTACCAAACTCAATCCAGTTCTGCATCTTCATGTACCTGTGTGCAACAGTTGAAAAAGATCCAGCAAAGACTTTTTGAGTTTTTGCGTTTACAGTTTTGGCCCGTAATTAATTAATTACTATTCATGAAGTACCCAAATCGATACAGTTCGGCGTCTTTATGGTATGTACCTGCGTGCAAATGTTGAAACTGGTCCGGCATTTCGTTTTTGAGTTATTGTGTTCACATCTAGGATCTGCGGACGTGGACCTGGACCCGGACTGTGATTCCATAATATAGTTGTTTCGCCGATATAATAATGTGAGGGATCTGATGTTTTATTTCAAAATTCACAGGTTATTATTTTTTTTAGTTCAACGAAAAAAAAACTTCAGACCGCTGCTCGTTATTTTGATACTTCCTGGTTTGTGTGAGACCGTGACAGAGAGTTGGAAAAAAGAGGAGGGGAAAAGGGGAGCGCATCATTTAAACTTTTAAACACTTTCCAGCACATAATCAGGTACTGCAACTTTAAGTAAACAGAAACATATATTGACTTATCATAGGGATGTTTTGACTAAAACAGTAATGTACTCAACATACTGAAAAAAAGGGAAAACACAACATAATATATCATACGGTCATCATTTTGAAAAATACCCTGCCCCCACCCTTAGGATAAAATCAAGTGTTTCATTTTTCAACAAGGCACCGGCAGACATCAAACTTTATGTATTGGTGTAGTATCATTCAGTTGAATCCAATCCCGGTGGGACAATACTTATACCTCTAAAACACAACAGCCCTTGAGTGGAGAAAAAAAACCCACTATTTTTGGAGGAGAAGATATTTCCTAATGATAATAGTGTTGTAAATGGAAGTGGGACCTGTGCGTACACACATATACACAGAGTCTGCCTGGGAGAGCCCGAGGCTGCTGCTAATTAAGGTCAATTGGCCTATCAGCCTTCAGCAGAGCAAATGAATGTTTACACTGAGCAGGCCTAATTGCACTCTTATAAAAGGGACCCCCACACTCACACACACATCGGCCCACACTGGGAAAACCACAGCATACCAGGGGCCGGAGTAGTCATCTGGAGACAGGGTTGAATGACTATTTTGAAGGCCCCTTATGTGATCTAGTCCAGTCATCATTACTAATCCATATACTGCAAGATCTTCTACGATGAATATTAATTAAGTAATTAATTAATTACGAGCCAAAACTGTGCTCCCATGTTTATGACCCCTATGGGACCCTGGACACTTTACTTTGGCAGAGAGCAATGAAACTTGGTACAGTGATTCTCCACAGTGTACCCAACATAAAATATTATTATGACCCCGCCCTACAACAAACAGGAAGTGGACTTTTGGATTGAAATTGGGAGGTCAGGTATATTTGACAGCCTCTAACTTGCATATTACTTTACTTTTTCCGATTAGGCTCAAACCTGAAACACCTAATTACCCCCCTGGCCCTGAACACATTGACCAATATGATAGCAGTTACCTCTATAGCACCCCCTATAGATTGAAAGAAGTATGTAGTTTTAGGGAAATTTACAAAATCTGGCAAAAATATTTTTCACAAACATCCAGAAAAACTAAAAATTCCAACAGACCCTTCCCATGTTAGTCATGGTTTGGGGTGGGGCCTCTTAACAATATAAAAACCCTTAGAAATCACACAATGTCTGATTAAGGTGCCTGTTGGTGCTTTAGCAGATGTGGCAGACGTATGGGGGCGTTTGGCCGATATACACCCGACAGCAAGGTGCATATGACCTTATCCTGTGGCCATATGCATAATAATTCCTATTAATCATGTTACGGGGGCCATTCAGTTGCAATAGTCCTGTTATTGCTGCCCTGTTAACAACAGCTCCATACAGAAATGCCCTTAATAGTGTTTATTTTTCTTCTAAGTATGCCACACATGATAAACCAAGGTGCGTACAGGCAATATTTTACAACAGCCATAATCTAAGTGCCTTCGATTATGTGTGCATCTTTATTCATGACCCTAGCACTTGATAATCAAATTGAATGGTAGAGGAAATGCTATGGTTCACAAAATGGCCTCACCTCTCAGACTAACAGCAGAGAGTGCAGTGGTTTGACAGTCATTCTAGTGGTACTCAGTTCTTTGTATCCAAAGTACCGTATTTTTGTAACACGTAAAAATGATATGGCCATTTTGGGGTCATATATAAACACTAATAATAATAATAAGTTTTTGAGAAAATTAAAGGCTTTTAAGTGCGCCTTTATAGTGCAGAAAATACAGTAATATATACAAACTAAAAATGTGAGTGAAATGCATTTAATCTCTTTCTGTTGATATGGTTGTCAAAATGAGATGTCTGTTGTCTTCTGAACTTGGGAGTTAGTGAGATCGGCCAACATGGCAACAGTAAAGTAGTGCTTCACTACCCTAAGATACATTTGACATCAATAATATAAGTATTCATGTTTCTGTGTATTTTGAATGGGTTCATGTATGTGGGATCTTTGTGCAGGTATTGGTCCAGTATCGACTCTGAACTCCGACGTGTGGCGTATGAGAAGCGGGTCAAAGTGCGCCTGCTGATCAGCTGCTGGGCCAGCACTCGGCCCCTCATGTTCTCCTTCCTCAAGTCTCTGGCCTCGCTCCAGGACCCCAAGAGCAAACTGGACGTCCAAGTGGTCAGCACCTCTACATCATTATTCGTTTTGTGTGACTTTGGTGGTGAGACGTCACTGATTTTGTTGTTTTGCAGAGACTGTTTGTTGTACCATCCACCCCCTCACAGAAGGAGATCCCCTATGCCAGAGTCAACCATAACAAATACATGGTGACAGACAAAACAGCCTACATTGGTAAGTTAAAATACAATACTCAAAATAAGGTAAAATGTAATGTATTTTTCTAATATATTTTTACAACTGATGTTCATGGTATGTACACAGGAACTTCAAACTGGTCTGGGGACTACTTTGTGAACACAGCCGGCTCAGCTCTGGTGGTGAATCAGCCAGCGGAGTCCACAGTTCCAACAATTCAGTCCCAGCTGCAGGAGGTGTTTGAGCGGGACTGGAGCTCGGCCTACAGCTCTCCTTTAACAGAGAACTCCAACTTCAAAGACCTGTGTGATTTTAACAAGCAGAACTCTGGGTGAACAACTCCTACCCAGCATGGACTTCAGCCATTATGTAGCCAGCCTAAAAATAATAATGCTTTATTTAAAGAGCACATCCTAGTCTGTGGTTCGGAAATGACTTTATAAAACTGGATGTGGGTTTCTGTTTTCCTGTGCCTTGGCATTAGCTGTTGCACTCAGGACACGCTGCATTCTGGGACTTCAGAAGTCCCAACCAATCTCAGGGAGGACACCCTTCTTTTTGCTCTGCAATCTCAAACTCACACCACTATGGCTTCTTTGTCTAATTAGGCACACTTTTATGTAATTTTACTAATCACGTGAAATAAAGACAACAGCGGTGAAGTTGAGAAGGATTTTTTTTCACATTTCCTCTGTGTGGAGTGCCACAACTGGAGATGTCCTAATGTCCTTACTTTTTATGGATCAGATTTTATAATTGGGTATTTACAGAGATACATAAATCAGAAATGACCACCTGTCAAAGGTTGTGTTAGTCCCTCTTTCATTGTTTCTTACTCATTTTGACAGATAACACCCCAGAGATGCTCTGCCCCAGTCATGTATTCATCACAGTCGGGCCCCTGTCAAACACATTTCTAATGCATCAAATTCAGTATTCAGTTCAAAATGTCAACATCCAAACAAAGTGATACATGCAACCAAGAGGTAGATGTTCATTGTGGCTAGTAACATATTCACTGTCACTAGCCACTTTGTCCAGTTGGATATGAACTAGTTTAGGCTTGACTTTGTCCAGTTTGTTTTAAAATGTCCAACCAATTTAGAATCTACAGTACCTCATTATGGTGCATATGATTAACCAAAAACAGTCTCACGTAAAACATGTAAAAGCACACTAACAAGCAAAATATGACTATAAAACCTACTCTTTGTAAGTTGTTTGTTAGTAACTTTTGAAGAATATTAGCCACTCTGGTCAGTGAGCAAAAAAGGTTAGCCCTGCTCACAATGTTACGTCTGATTGGTGTATGACCTATAGGTTTTCCAAAAGACTGAGAAAGCTGTAAGTACTTTTAATAAATGTTTGAAACCATAATGTTTTAATAATAAATTATAATATGAATGGATTTGATTTATATTGTGCTTTACAATGCCCAAGACTTTCTCAAAGCGCTTACATTTTTGAGTCCAGTATTCGTTCGCTCCACAGTCACACCTGGTGGTAGCCACAGCTGCCCTGGGGCACACTGACGGAAGCGTGGCTGCCATTTTGCGCCTACGTCCCCTTCGAGAGCGTGAGTTTACACGGTACGAGGTACTTTCTGGCCCATCACATTTTATCAATGATCAGCTGATCAGTTGGAAGACCCGTGTAATAATGACTAATTGTGATATTAGAGAACTTCAGACTCTACACAAACAGAAGTAATGAAGAGTTTAGGTGTCTCTATGTCCTCACTGGAACATGTTTTGTGTCTGCTACTGGCCGCCTGTGCTCGTGCCTGGCTTTGGTCTCTCTAAGCCCAGGGACGAGGCACAACAATAGCTGGGCTTTAGGCCGGTCAGTAAAGTGCTGACTGTCCGCTCGTCCTAATACAGCTCTTTTCTTTCTGTTGGGCTGGTGACTGCCACACGTCTGCAGGCTGCTGTGTCCACGCGTACCCCTCCGATGAGACAGCCTTGCTCCGGTCTGCTGAGTGAAGCCGATGTGTGCTGGGCCCATCCCGCACCAGACACCTGCCCCACGGCCTGAGCTCCTGAGTCCTGTCTGCTCCACCCAAGTCCAACATGTGTGAGTGTCTGCGGGGGATATTCAGAGTCTCCTGGACACCATCAGATACAGGTCAGTATTCAAGCCCTCCTCATCTCTGTTCTATACACCACTTTATTAGAGAGACAATGAGCCTAATAAAGGGATCTTGGTGTGGTTTTGCCCCGCTGTAGTCCATCAGCTTGAAGTTTTGTGCATTTTGTCAATATCGATCTGCAGACCTCAGTTGTAGAAGAGGTATTTGAGTAACTAGAATATAATATCAAGCTAGTGGGACTATTGTTGTGGGACTTCTGGCATCAGCAAAGCATTTTTGCTCACTGAACATACCCTCACTGTTTTTCATAAATGAGAAGCCTACCTGGAATCATGTGGGTGTGGTCATACTACGATGTTCATTTTCTTTTACAAATGATGTATCAATTTACCCTGTCAAACCAAACTAATCAACTGCACAGCCGCTAATTAATTTTAATGTGAAGGTTTTTATTTCGTTTGTGCCATCTGCTCAAACAGAGAGATCTAAATTATATAGAAAGATGAGCAGATATTATCTCCCCAGACCACTGCTCTCCTCTGTCTCTCACTACTGCACCAGTATTTTAAAAACATTTATCCTGCCTGCATGACCTATTTGGAAGCACTGGAACGCTTATTTAATCACAATTTTGTCTATAAATAGGAATGATCAGAGGTCAGTGGGTCAAGGTCAAATGTCCAGGAGTTTAGGTGCTGCAGGAAGGAAGTGTGCATTGTCCCAGTGAAAACAGCACTATATAGTTTCAGTTGTTCAAAATAAGACTGGTGGTAGTGGTAGTAAAGTTTACACAAACTCAAGTAATGATCTCATTATGGTCAGCATTTACTTTCCATTTGGTAGATTGGTCCTATTTTGGGGCCAGCTCAGGCAGGACTAGGTTGTGTCACCACACTGTTGTTTTTAGAGGATGTGCCAGCCTGTAGCTATTTGCAGACGTCTCCTCCAGAAATACGTTGTTGGTAAGTTCACACAGACATCAGAAACATGACGACGATGATGATAGTAAGAAGCACCATTGACCAGTAGCATGATTAAGAACATCCTCTTCAGCCCCTTCTTTCAGTGAATGATCATCAACCTAAAAGTGAAATAACCTCTTCATTACCTGTGTTGGTCTACAAGTAACATTAAAACTCTAAGAGGCCTGCTCTATAAACCAATGACTCAGATGTTGGTCTATGGACGTGTAAACACTCACAGTCTGATGTGTGTGTCTATAATATCTGCTCCTCCCTCGGTTCTCCTCCTGCCGACCGCCCCTCGTTGTCCTAATATGGGGACATGTCTCTGCCCTCTGTCCAATCTGGAGGCAGGATGTGTCCCACCTAGAGATGCCCTGGCACAGTGTGGGTCTGGGGTCTCAGAGGGGAGCGGCAGGCCGGCTGGTGAGCAAGAGAGGGGGAAACTCTCCAAATGCAAACGGGACACGGGGCAGAAGAATGTGAGGAGAACCAGAAAGATTCAAACTAGCCAGTTTTGATCATCTTAAAAACCATTCATTAAGGTAGGCTTTCTACAAACAGGAGGAAAGAGGAACGTATTAATTCTGTAATTTACATTTAGTCAAATCAAGCTAAAATGTATTAGTACGAGCGTAACCCACTACTGCCTATATGACTAATGCTTAGACTGCTGATTTTGAGAGCAAAACAATAGCATGGTGTGTGAATGCACTTTGAGCAGTCAGCTGGGCTGGTGTATGGGACATGCCACTGGCTGGTTGAACACAGAGGTATTCACAGAGGTTTACGGGAACTATTTGCAGCGTGGCATGTCACTATGACTCCAAGTTTCTCCCAGTGTTTTGTAATGAGAGCTGGATCATGTATCACATTCTGAATGTTGAGAGCGGAGTGTCCGGAGTGATTCGGACGACACTAACACGCCAAATCACTTTTAGAACTGCACCACGCCAGAAATACACAGTAGTATGAAGGCTATATTTTTTGTGTTATTTACAGTATATATGTTTTCTCAGGCCTTTTGACATGATTTTTCTAAACATGGTTTGTTATTTGTTTTTGTGATATGGTGCTCTTTTAACTGTTATTTATAGATTTGTATACTTATATACTTTTATACTTATCCTACAGTTACTAAAGGAATTATTGCATATGGATTTTTTTTTCTTTTTGCACAGATTGTATCCATATGTCCACTAGCCCTTTGGTCAATGACTAAATTATTGTGATGCTGTAGAAGTGACTTTTAGATGTTTATCTGAGCTTTTACCTACACCTTTTTATTGATGAGCAATAAGTAAATTGTCAGTGCAAGTGGTGATAGAGGCTCATTAGTTCTGAACACATATAACTTCATCTTCTCACCTGTCTGCTGCTGAACCACAGCTGTAGCTTGTGCTCCTAAAGAGGACTTTATTTACATTGTGGTTACAAATTACTTTTAAAAAGTTTTAAAAGATATGCAACACATGTGAGAAGTATTTATGGCATGATTCTGGATTCTCACTGAATTGTGTGAGTATACAAAGATCTATGGCCTTGAACTTGGAGGTGTTGATTCTCCTCTCATCTTGAGATTGAAAAATATTGCAGTTATGATTATTCTGTTTTGGTATTCACCTCCATGAAAATATAATTTAGCAGAGGCGTAGATGAGCTGGGTGTGGTGGTCAGGTCTTGTTACACACTGGGACAGCTGCAATGGTCACAGGATCTGCTGACCTCCATTCCAGCCTCTACACCAAGCTGCTAATGTTGGCTCGGAGCAGGAGCAGTGTGAGATCAGGCCAAAATCCAGTCGTTCTAAAGCAGGACAACAAGGCTGAGTTACATAAGACCTGCACCGGCCTTCAGCAGGACACACGTCTGACCTTTTACCACAAGACTGCGCGCATCGTCAAGGAAGAGAAAAACACATAAAAACATACAACACACAGAGGGATCTTATTGAAATGGATCATAATGCCTAATCTCTAATAGCCATATACTGGTGTGTTCTGAGTATAGAAGGTGTGTGTCACTTTGACTAAATGATAGCGGAAGTGCATTGATGGATGGTGATAGCCATTTCCTGGCGGCAGACATGGGGTGGTGGTGTTTGGAGTGGTGGGTGGGGTTAAATTTAGACCAGAACGTAGGGTCAGGAGTTGGTTGGGCAGCTTTTAGGGGAAACATGTTTTGATGTAAGAATTGGGTTAGACACGTCAGGAAGGAAGCCTACTGTAAACATCTGATGGGTGACAAACTGAAGAGACCACCAGAGCACTGCATTCAAAAGTCCTCCTAAATATTGGTTTCCTGTTTAGATGCGGACATTTCCGGATCGGAGCCTCACGCCTGCGGGTGTGTCATGTTTGTCCATCTGATAAGTCCAATAAACTTGCTTAGATTGTGATGTTGATTACTTGAACCATAGGGACTGCACACTTTTACTGTAGGGTGTCTTCACCTTAAACTACCCCAGTGTGTTTTCAGAACCTGTCCAGTCCAGAGCTGGAAAGTAGCCTACCTTGACACATAACTTGATGTGATTTTGTGTTTGTAGAGATGGCTGAGGCTTTGATCAAACACTATACACTACTGTATGTCCACTATATTGTATTAACCTAATCAGGGAAGGTTTGGTGATTGTGCTGAGAGGTAGAGACTAGACTAGAGAACCCATCTCACATTCAAAAAGGACCCTTAAAATACTGCATGTTCTTATTTTGGTTTTCCTCTTTTATGATTCTGTCTATTATGATATTCCACATATCTCTTGTTGTGGAGTATAATTAGTTACGGTAAAGAATTTGCATGGCTGCATACATGTAGAGGCATGCAGATGTGAGCTACTATAATAAGACGGAGCCCCCTCCGGGAGCACACCCACCTGCTGCTGTCCATCTGAGGGAGGGTGGGGTTTGCAAACTCACATACTCAGTACTGGCCCTTTAAATGTTTGTGGTTTTATACTGTAACTATGGTATATGTGAATAAGTGACGAGTAATCTAGCACAATTTATTAGCTTGAAGAACTGGGCAAGTGAAAGCTATGTCACCATTCCAAATGAAAGTGTATAGTTCCAGTCCAGTTGTTAACTTAATATTGTTTCTCTTCCAACTTGAAGAAAAAATCACTGTGTGGTATGAGCATTTCATCTTTATTTATTTTTTTCGTGTTATGATATATCACAACAAAAAGACACATGACTTCAATGAACAAAAAAGGAACAGGAAGAAGGAAAATCTCCCGGTCCTTTTTCATACAAATCAAAAATGTGCTCATTCATGGATGATTTTTGACATTTCCATCTCCATTCTTATCCAACCTAGCCTGCTATACCTGCTGTATCTGTATGACTTTACTCTGCACCAACCTGCACAGTCTAGCATACAGGCCCATATGTTGTATATTTGGCCTTTGCCACATCTACGCTACTTGCCCAGTCAATCCTGCCAATGTCCCATTTCTTCCTAACAACTCTCTTCTCTGTATACGGACACTCCTGAACTTCCTTCAAGTCTTTCCATCTCCAGATGACACACCAAGTACTCTTCTAACCTCCTTCCCCTCAACCTCTCCCTGAAAACTACACTGATTGACAATTTTACATTTTTCACAAGATGAATTGAAGGCAAGACACAGACTTAACAGAGACACATTTGGTGATAGCTTGGACTTTCAACCCACACAACACAACAACACACGAGAAAGTGAAATATAATGGGAGAGGGAAACACATAATAACAGCACAGTTAAGTCATATATTACATTGTTTTATGCTTTGTTACAACAAATAGCTCATGTGCAGCTAAATATGACGTTTAAAATCCTTATTGTGGAGAATCATGCCATCAAAACATTTTTATATGTTCATTCTTCTGGCTTTGATGCCTCCACCTATCTACTTTTTTAACAGTGTTGAGAGTGGGACTGTATAGGGAAGTCTCACTTGTGTCATTTACTGCTTGTTCAGACTGGGTTGATGATCTTCAGTCAATATACTCTAAACCAGGGGTCTCCAACCAGTAGCTTGTGGGCTATCAGTAGCTCGGGTAAATATGAAAAGCTCTCTGCCACATTCAATTTGGGAAAGTAGCTCTCCGGGACGAAAAGGTTGGGGACCCCTGCTCTAAACCGACTAAACCATTGAACGTTTATATATTTTTTATTTACTTGTGCTCCTCTTTCACATACCAGCCTCTCATTAGTGGTTGCTATAATTACCACAGTTTCTCATAGTAAATGACATCCAACACACCCACAGACAGAATGCACTATTTTAAAAACTGCTCTCTCAATTTTGCACCTGCCATTGGAGCTTTTCCCGTTAGTGGTTAGTCCCCTGTGTTTTGTCAGAGGTTTGCTTCTCCTATGTTAACTCAAATAAATTGTATACACACTTTGTAACTGTCCCAGATAAATGTAAACGACTATGCGCTTTCGACTATGCTGTTTTGATTCACTGATGGATGCTTCTGTCTTAATGTTATTTTGCGCCTCTGGTTGGTGTAGTATATTGTGGGGGCTATGGGGTGAAGCAGATGGTCTGGACAGAGCTAGGAGCAGGGACCATGGAAAGAATGTGTGGCGTGCAGTCCTGGGACCCACATGCCTGCCTGGACACCTGAGCCCCCCCCCCCAAGACTGTTCGCCACAGCATACCTCCACACTACTGCTGCAGTCAACTTACGATTCTAGATGCTAGATGCTAGAATATTGTAGGTTTTTGTAAGCAAAATGACGACAACCTCACAGTATACAATTGTTATTGTTAGCGGTCCCACCCCACAAACCATGACAAATATGAGAAGGGTCTTTGACTGGTTTGTCTAGATGTTTGTCAACAATAGTTTTGTTTTTAGTTTTCCCTAAAAGTACATTGTTCTTTCAGTCTATAGGGGGCGCTATTGCTGTAACTGGCACCATATTGGTCAGATGTGTTCAGGGCCGGGGGGTAATGCAGTGTTTTAGGTTTGAGCCTAATTGGTTAGATTTAGAGACTGTCAAATATACCTGACCTCCCAAATTCAATCCAAAATGGCCGACTTCCTGTTGGTTGTAGGGTGGGGTCATAATAATATTTTATGTTGGGTACAAGTATCATTGCTCTCTGCCAAAGTAAGTGTGTCCAGAGTCCCATAGACTTGATCATAAAATGGGGGCGCTATAGAGGCATTCTTTATTTGACCTCTGTAATTTGCGCATGTACATTAACTATACACTAGCCCGAATCAGACATTTTGTTTACGTTTATCAGGATTAATGGCTCAATTAAAGTGCTCCTGAGCATTAATTAGTTAATAAATCAAATATTGTTGTAATCCCAGTTTAACAGGCTGCTGGTTTTGTTTTACAGACTCTGACCAAGAGGACAGCCATGCTCTTCAGCCCAACACAGATCCAGCCGTAAGTACCAGCTTCAGCACTCTACTTGTCCTTGAGTTGAAACTATAAGAGTTCTTGCCAAGTCTTTTTTATTTTTGGTCCAATAGTAATCTTGCTACATATTATCAGGTCACTTAAATAGTTTTTGTGTTTCTTCTGCTGAAAGGTGAAGGACAGGAGACCCCCTTCACAGCACGGCCCATACCACAGCAGCCCGACGGACGAGCAGGACAGTCCCGAGAGAGTGGTACACAACAAATACCTTACAGTCCCCTTTTTTATTGATGCTAAGTGTAATAGCTTTGTTGAAACAGCATAACTATTGTGTGGACAGTATGCTCCCATGGGCAGACATGATTTCTTGATTTTATATAGTGATATAGTGCTCGACCTTGTGACCCTATCAAGTCCATAGAAAGAGAAACACAATCAGATGCAGTCTGCTGAGGTCACTGTCCACACATAAACAAGCTTAGACTTCAGCCAGCTCAGCACACAGCAGTCCAGGCCTTTTTGCTGCTGACTGCTACAATGTGGACAACAAAAGTCCATGAAAAGAGCAGAGCTGCAGGTGTCAGCTGCAAACTATCCAAAACACTCCAGGCGAGATGTACTGCACTTAGGATGAGTCCAAAAAGTAAATACAGATTTAATGATTAACCACTTGTGGAAAACTATAATCACACATAACCATGTTATATATCTGAATGGACAATTTATTACATCTATTATCACAATTACAATTGTGCTATTTATAACATTATTATTATAAAATATTATTACACAAATACCAAAATAGATTATATTATTATATAGTCACAGCTGCCAGATATATTTTTTCTGCTTGAAATATTGTGTTGTTTGTTAAAAGGTCATTGTACTGTCTCTGATGTGTCAATTTCTGTTTATGTTTGAGCTGAGGTTCTGATTAAGTGCTCTAAACTGTGTGCAGGTACAGAAGGAGAAGCTCCATGCAGAGCTCAAGCAGGTGTTGAGTCAGAAGAGAAGCCTGAGAGAGTCCAGCTGTCAGCTCGCCCAACTCGCCCAGCCCGAGATGGATCCGCAGCCGACCCCCGAGCAGACGGTCAGACACTACATACGTTAATACATACATATGTTAACCAATCATCTTTACAAATATAATTATTACTGTACATGTATACACCTGCAGTTGCAATAGTTCATGAATGTTCATGATAAAATTTGAAGTTAGGAAAAGCAAAGTGTAAATGTTTTTTATCAACACTGATAGTTGTGTTTGTTGTAGAGTGAGGAGGAAAGCTCCACACCGGTGGAGATAGTGGTGGAGACAGAGGCAGAGGCAGGAGCAAGTGGCTACAGTGTGACTGGTGGAGGACAACATGGGATCTTTGTTAAAGACGTTCTCAAAGATTCTCCAGCTGCTAAACATCTCAGTCTACAACAAGGTACAAGAGCAATACTGGATCTGCAGAACAGTAGATACTTTATGATGACAATATGATTAAAAATATAATATTGCATTTATGTTTTGACTAATTGAAATCACAGATATCACCTAGATATTTTTAATGCACACCCTCAAGTTAATATTGTCAAACTATCAAATTTATCTTCACGTTTTGTTTTTTTTCTTTTTTAAATGTGTTGTCTGTAGGAGACCAGCTTCTGAGTGCCAAGGTTTACTTTGATAATGTCAGATATGAAGATGCATTAAAGATCCTTCAATGTGCAGAGCCATATAAAGTCAGCTTTCAGCTCAAGAGGACCATCACTGAAGCAGATTCCAGTGTCAGAGCCCGACTTCCCAGTGTCGAGGTCAAAGGTCCTAAAGCTAAAATGGTAAATATTCTTACAACTTTATTGCCTCTTCTTGGATTACAATATTCCACATAGTCTAGACATTGCGACAAACTTAGTAAAATCTGTGTCAATTACTAGTAGTAGTCGTACTTTCTTGTAGTCTTACACATGTCATTTCTTTCTGTGGTTTCAGAGTGTGAAGGGTATGACATCGTTTAAAGCCAAAAAGAAGAGAGGTGGTCGCTTTGGCCTGAAGAGGTTAAAAGAGAAGCGCAAAGAGGAGCTTGTGATTGAGGGCACGCCGCCCGAGATGGAAACTAGTGATGTGGATGTGGAGTTTTCTCTTCCCAAACTGAAACAAAAAGGTGGCAAAGAAACTGTTGGGGCTGCTGGAGTAGGAAAGACAAAGATCATCAGGTGAGACTGGAAGCTGACTTTGCTGAATGGATGACAAAAACACAATGCTGTTTGAGGCACATAATAATAATAATAATTATAATGTACTTTGTCCTCTCAGGTTTCCTCACATGAAAGCAAAGGCTCACAGTGGAACAGAGTCAGGAGTCCAAGTAGAAACAGCAGAAATGGAGTTACCCGGAGCAAAAGTCAAAACTAAAGCCAAAACCCACAAGTTTGGAATCCACTTTCCAAAATCTAAACACAGAAAGTCTGGTTCAGTTGAGCTCAAAGCACAACAGGTGACAATACAGCAACCAGCAGTAGACTTAAGTTTGTCTGGAGAAGAGAGTGCGGCAGTGTTAAATTTACCTGATGTAGAGTTGGCTAGAAAGACTGATGATGGCAAAGGTGACGCTAAACTCAGAATGCCAAAGTTGAGACTACCAAAAATTAGACTGTCACGCCATTCGGATGAACTAGAAGGTGATGTCAAGGTAAAAGGAGATATGAAAACCCCTCATGCTGACTTAAAATCACCACAAGTAAACATTAAGGCTGGTGATCTGGGGCTAGAGAGTGACGCTTCAGCAAAAGGTCCATCAGTACAAATGACATCACTTAATATTTCTCTTCCAAAACTCGATGGAACGCCAGATGTTGAGTTTTCACTACCAAATATTGAAGGAGCCGGAAAAACTGTAGTGCCCGCAATTGATATCTCTGTTCCTGATGTAGACGTGGAATTGGATACAGGAAGAAGAATTCCTGATGAGGTGGAGGGTACTTTTAAAGGTCCTAAAATTTCTATGTCAAAGATTGATGTCTCATTATCAAAAATGGGCTCAGATGTAGACATCCAAGGTGCTGAAGCAGAAGGCAAATTCAAACTTCCATCAGTCGACATCACTCTCCCAAATATGAAAACAGACAGTGTAGATGTGGACATGGGCCAGTATGTGGGAGGAGATGGACAGTTCAAAATGCCAAATTTTGAACTAATTGTCCCTAAAATGAAGACTGTCAAGGGAGACGTAAATGTAAAGGATGAAGAAGGGTTCACATTACCTAAAGTAGATTTGACCCTTCCAAAGATCAAGGGTGAAACAGACGTCACACTTTCTAAAATGCATATGCATCGCAGACCTGCAGAAAAAGTGGAGAGGGACTTAAGCCTACCATCTGTGGACATATCCTTACCAAAAATGGAAGTCTCTAAAGCAGATGTTGATTGTTCCCTTCCTGAAGCAAACATTGATCTTGGAAAAGGAAAGTTTAAAATTCCAGTGTTTGATAATTCACTCCCTAAAGCAGAGGCAGATGCTGGAAGCCTAGGACAACAAGGAGGAGCAAACATCAACATGCCACCACTTGATCTTTCTCTACCTGTGATAACAACAGCAAAGGGTGAAGTCAGAATAGACAACTCTGAAGGCAAATTTGAAATACCTTCATTAGATGTATCAATGCCAAAATTTCAACTTGAGGGAGGGGACCTCAAAGGCCCTGAAATGAAGTCAAATGAGATGGATGTGAAACTTACAGGGGGTGATGCTGTGATTTTATCTTCAGGTCATGTATATATAGATACTGAAGGGGCAAAGGGAAGACGTTTTCAAATTCCTACATTTGATGAAACACTATCAAAGATTGAAGTACACAAAGGAGATGCTAATATTAAGGCACCTGCCTTTGATATCTCTATTCCGAGAGCTAAAGTAGAAACAGGCGTAAGTGAAACAGGAGGCCATTTTCAGATGCCCTCAATTGATGCCTCTATTCCTAAAACAATCCCAAAGAGAGGTGACATTGCCACTGAATCACCAGAAATCCAAAGTGGTGGATTTCCCACCATTGACATCTCACTCCCAGAAGGAGGGCTGAAGGGAGAAACTGGGGATCTGCCATTTGTAGATATTTCCCTCCCTAAAGTCAAACTTCCTGAAGCAGATGTTCAGTTTCAAGGGCCAAAGATCAGAAGTGGAGGGGATTTTCAAATGCCCAAAGTTGATCTGTCAGTATCCAAAGGAAAATCCCAGGGAGGAATTGAACTTGACATTGAAGGGGGTATTAGTAAAAAGACTAAAATGCCTAAAGTTGACATTTCATCACCCACAGTCAATCTACCACAAAGTGATGTAAAATTGAAAGGGCCAGAAGTTAAGGGTATAAAGATTGACATGCCAGACACTGATATTTCCCTTTCTAAAGAAAAGGCACAAGTTAAAGGGCACCCTAACAAAGGGGGGAAGTTTCATTTGCCCTTCACCTTTCCCAAGAAAAAAGTTAAAGCTCCAAAAGTCACACCAGGCACTGATCTTTCATTACCCAGAGGAAAGATGCAAACTGGCATCTGCATTGGGGGTCCTGAAGGCAAACTCGGTAGTGAATTTAACATGCCCTCTCTTGACATCTCTCTTCCCAAAGTTTCTCCTCCTGATGTAGATAACCTTGACAAAGGAAAAAAGGTCCCAACCATCGACATCAATCTTCCACATGAAAACATTAGTGTAGATGTGAAAGGACCTGAGGTAACAGGGGGCAAGTTCACTGTTGGAGGCCCTAGTCTGAGTGGAAAAACTGAAACAGAAGTAGGGTTTTCACTTCCAAAAGCAAGGATCAATACACCTTCGAGCGATATCTTGGTTCCAAAAATCAAAGCTAAGGGAACTGATATTAGTATTGAAGGACTTGAACTAAAGGGTGATATTTCAGTGCCAAAGGTTCAGCCTAAAGGTGAGCTTGAATTTGATAAACCCGACTTTAAATTTGGAAAGATTGAGATGCCAGACATTGATTTTACACATCCTAAATCCAAAATAGGAAAGGATAATAAGCATAAAGTGGAATTACAAGGTAAAAAGGGTAAACTTCATATGCCTGCACTTGACATTGATGTTCCCAAATTTGATCTTGACCTTAGCATTTCATCAAAAAAGAAAACCGATACAAACCTGGATGCATCAACAGATGTAAGCATGTCTGGTGATGTTGTAGGAGGTGGTTTAGATGAATCAGGTGGCCACATGAAGTTTCCTAATTTAAAATTACCAACAGTGGACATCTCAGCTCCAAAGATTGATTTGGATTTTGGTCGCTCCAAGCATGGCGACGATGTAGAAATAAAACTTCTTCACACGGAGGGCAGCAGACCTTCTTCAGGGGGTAGTTATGATGTGCCAAATCTCTCTCTCAAAGAGCCAGCATTGCCTCTGCCAAGGTTTGGTGGAAAATCAAAAGGTGGAGAAATTACCATATCTGGTTCAAAGGGTGACTTGTGTCCCACCCAAGAATACACAGGAGGCAAGCTGGAAACACTATCAGTGGAGGTTAATGGAGATAAAAAGCTTAAAGGGAAAAAAACTAAAATTAAAATGCCTTCATTTGGAATTGCAAAAAACAACACTGGTGTATCTGCTTCTTGTCCAGACATAGATATAGAAGTCAAACAGGATTTTCCTAAACCAGAATTTCATGTTGAAACTCCAGACAAAGACACAAAAGTTGGTAAAGTTGGCTTCCATAGACCCGATGTTCACATAAAAATCCCCAAGTTGTCATTGACAGGGGTTAGTTCCAAAGAAAAAGATGTGATAAACCTTGGTGGTAACCTCAATGGAAAACAAAATGCCAAAATGCCATCAGTTGAACTATCACTACAAACAGTTAAATCTCCAGACACTGAAGTTCTTATCCCAAAAGCTGAGGTAGATGTTTCGGATGCAGACATTAAAAGTTATGAGGGGAATCTAAAAATTCCCAAAATACCAACAATTGATGTTTGCATTCCAACATTTGACCTTGATGTGCCTATGCCCAAAGAAAGGCTTGAAGGAACAGAAATTGAGGGACCTACTAAAGGAAAATTGAAAATGCCTCATATAAAATTACCGGATATTGATATAAATCTAAAAAAAGGAAAGGCTGACAGTCCTGAATTAAAAATAGAGGGATCTGGTGGAGGAAAGTTCAAAATGCCTGACGTGCAAATACCTAATATTGACATATCCTTGCCTAAAGGAAAGGTTAAGAGTCCAGAGGTTGAGATTGAAGGGTCTCTCCCTTCTGTTGATATTTCACTACCAAAGGGAAACATTGAAGGTCCTGAAATCAATTTGGAGGAACCTAAAGGAAGAAGGTTCAAGATGCCTCACATAAAAATGCCAGATGTTGATATATCTTTGCCCAAAGGAAAAGTTAAGAGTCCAGAGTTTAAGCTTGAAGGATCTCTCCCTTCTGTTGATGTTTCACTTCCTAAAGGAAAGATTGAAGGTCCAGACATTGATATTAAGGGACCTGATGCAGGATTCAAAATGCCTCACATTAAAATGCCAACAGTTGACATAACTCTGCCCAAAACCAAAGGCCCTGACATTGATATACAAGGTCCTGGACTGGATATAGAAGGACATAAAGGAGGAAGATTTGAAATGCCTCACCTGAAAATGCCTGATATTGACATTTCTCTGCCCAAGGGAAAAATTCAAGGTCCAGAAATCAGCGCAGAGGGAATAAAAGGAGGGAAGTTCAAAATGCCAGATGTACATATGCCTAACATTGATATAACCTTGCCTAAAGGAAAAGTTAAGACTCCAGAGGTTGAGCTTGAAGGGTCTCTCCCTTCAGTTGATATTTCACTTCCAAAAGGAAACATTGAAGGTCCTGAAATCAATCTGGAGGG
>JAVQKC010113457.1:0-15755 GCA_036025475.1 Philypnodon macrostomus
GGGTGTGACAGTGTGGGGTATGACAGTGTGTGGGGTGTGACAGTGTGGGGTGTGACAGTGTGGGGTGTGACAGTGTGGGGTGTGACAGTGTGTGTGGTGTGACAGTGTGGGGTGTGACAGTGTGGGGTGTGACAGTGTGTGGTTTGACAGTGTGGGGTGTGACAGTGTGTGGGTGTTTTTGCTACTGTGCAAACACTCAACAGCAGCAAATTCACCTGAGCAAACAGAGTTGAGAGCGACAGTGCGAGAGAGGAAAGTGTAAACAAGGGCTGCTAAACTGTGAGTGAGGGGCAGATAAACACTGCACAAACTGTCATTGTATAGGTGTGTGTGTTTTAGTGTGTGTACGTGTGTGTGTGTACGTGTGTGTGTGTGCGCGTGTGTGTGTGTGTGGGTGGGGGGGTTGGCATTTCAGGAGAAATCGATTGACAGCTAAAATGAAAGTGGCCAGGCCCTCCGCTATTGACTGCAGCAAATACAAGGGTCAGTGACGTTTTAGAAAATCATGTATACTTTTTTGTTCAGTGAATGCCCCCATAAAAATATTAATAAAAAAGCATTTTCATTTTGCCCTTATCATTTGACATTTAGCAAAACCAAGCTTTTGTTTTATCATTTAATTAAATTAATTATCAATGACACAATATAAAAATATGTTACTTGCAATTATTGATATGCACGTAATTCAAAACCACTTGTAGAATGTCCACACAATAATACCAAAATTAATTTCTATTGTGTGTTCAATTTATTTCATCATCTTCATTACATATGTGATTAAATGCAATATATGTATTTTTTTATATTATTATTATAATTTTTTTAATTATTATTATTATTTATTTCTCTCTCTGGCCAAGGGGGCTGGCGGCGTGCTTTGATCTTCCACAGAGCCGTGCTTCAAGGGACTTTTTATTCCCGTGTGCCCCCTTGACTGTCCCTCTGTTTCTCCGTCTGTCCGGACTCCCTGCTTCCCATTTGTAGAGCATTTGAGGGGGCACACTCAGTCCTACACGCTAACACACACACACACACACATCCAAGAACTCTGCACGGCTGTCGCTGTTCCGTCCTCTGCTATTGTGTTTATTGTTGTGTTTATTGTTGATTTAAATGATTACAAACTAACTGTACCAAAATGTAAAATTTGTCTATGTTAATTGGTATGCCTGAAGGAGGGAAGGGTATTTAAAGGGGAGGTTTTTGCCTCTGTGGGGAGTTGGCCTAGTGGCATTGAGGGTGACTGGCTGCCTGCCTGCACCGCTTGAACCCTGTAAGTTGGAGATACTAATGTGTTTATGTTGCCTGTTTGTAAATACCTCTTTTTGGATTTATCACCACTCCATTTTTGCACTGTAAATACTTTGCACTCTGCTGTGGGAATTTGGTCGAAATAAAAATCACCAAGGGAAGTTTTTTTCGACTGAGCCATCATTTATGAACATCTTGAACCCCGACACGAAGACTTTAAAAAATGTATGTATAAGAGAAAATTTGTGGATTTTAAATAATTATTGAACATTTTAACAGTAGTTACCTTCATGGACTTAGAAGTGAAAAATGTTTTACATTGTATATAAAATCTATTGGTTATGGACATCAAAATATAGGCGTCACGTAAACAAAACGTCAGATCATGGGAGTGCTGTGTGTGTGGTGTGGTGTGCACAGAGAGAGATTACTTACTTTTATGAAGAAACTTTTTGAATAAATTGTATTTCTAAAAGTTTTAAGAGTTTTAATGTGCCATGTCTTTACGTCTTGAGTTAAACTTTGAAATAATAATAAATATGATTTACTAATGCAATGCATTCACACTGAATGCAGTACGTGTGTGGAGCAGTTCTGTACAGTCTTCGCCGGATTGTCATTCAGACCGAGTGGAGTCCGTGTGCTGTGCGTGTGCTGTACGTGTCCAGGCAAATCCATTCTCGCTAGTGCACGTGGAGCACAGAGCTGCACGCTGTGTGTGTATATGAAGCCGCATGCGGAGTCCAGAATAAACAGAATCCTTGCCTCTTTCTTCCACGGTGCCAGATACGGACAGAACCTCAACTGGTGAGAATGAGCACAGACTTCAAGGAGCCTCTGCTGCGCACTTCTGTATCCGTACCACAGTCAGTGTGAATTAGGCCTTAGTCGACTAGTCGGTCAGTCGGTCTAATGTATTACATGATCACTTTTTTATGTTATTCCAGATAACAGCAGTGGTTTTTTGGGTAATTTTTAGGTTAAAGTATATTTTACTGTCAACTCTTCTCAGTATTGTTACCAAATCATTTTTATGTCCCTTGTTTGTGTTACACTCTTAGAAGCCCCTTTCCTTGCCTGCCTGAGTTTTTTATGTGACTTTAGTCGATTAACAACTCTACAGCCCTATAATTTACCCACTTCTGTATACTTCTGCCAAGGGATTGCTTTCTAGATAGATAGACATTATGTGTTTTCTTTGCCTTTCTTATGTTAATGTACGTTATTTGAGTCATTTTTAGTTTAGTTTATATATTTTTATATATTTTATATATTCTTTGTCTGATCACATCAATTGTAAATTCAATGATAAGCTTCTTAGGATGACGACTTTACATGTAATATTATTTTGAAGTAGCATTGCACTTGCTGGTCTCTCTACCCTCCTCCGGGTGTGGAGAGTGGTAGGGGCAGGAGCAGGGAGAATTGACTGCATTCTCAATACATGGAGATGGGCCCAGCTCTGGTGACAGGTGTGACATTGCGATGCACGGGTATTCGTCCTGACAGACTTGAGCAGCGGAGAAAACACTCTAATACACACACACACAATCTCAGCTGGAGAACCCTGCCATGCGCTGGACACATCTCAGCAGAGAGCAACAGATCCTGGCACATTCTGGAGTTTGAGAAAGATTCTGTTTGTCTGATGATTTCAGTCCGATCTGGGTCAATTACACAGGGGAGTCTCGAAGGCTGGGGAGGGGTCTAATCGGGGGCCGTGAAGGACACAGTGGAGAAGGACGCCACTGAACTTCTGAACCTCAGCTGTACTCTGATACAGACAGTAGTTTCTTTGATATTATTCTGTTTCATCTCACTAAAGGTTGCAGCAGGGGCCATAAGTACATTAGATTAGCCAGTTATTTCCATGCAAATTACATGAGTGGTGGGAGGAAACCTGAGTACCCAGAGAGAAGCCACACAGAGAGAACCTGCACTCCAATCAACGAGCTTGTATGTCAGCCAACCAGGAAATCAAATCAACAGCCTCCTATAGAAGTATACATTTCTGAATTTAGTAAACATCCATATCCAGAACAGGGTCACAAGAAGACTGCAGAGTTACTAGAGATGTTAAAATATATGATCTTCTTTACCTAGTAACTAGTTACTACTATGTGCAGTAACTGAGTTAGTAACTGAGTTTTTGGGAGAAGTAACTTGTGACGATAACTAGTTACTTTTTTTATAGTAACTCACCCAACACTGCATGTTATCTTGTAACTGTAGCTGCTGCGCTGCTGACCATCTCAGTAGCTGACACTGACCTAGTTTATGAGCCAGATTTGTGCTAGCTCTATAAAACACCAATGAATGTGAGTACAGAATGAGTCTATGTGGACTCAGTGATCGCTTTCACTGATTAAATCACAGTAGTGCAGTTAAATGGCCTAAAGCTGTGCAATGTACTGACAGCGAGGTTCTCACCTGTGTGTGGGACAGTTTTGGTCCCTGTAAGTGGCAGGGGGGTGGGGGAGCATTGAGGGGGGCTCAGGTGTCCCTTCGGGCCCCGGGGCCTTCTCTTCCGGGCATCCTGTCCTCAGCCGGTGATCTGATTCTCCTTCTTTTCTGTACCATATCAAATTGCATTACTCCTAGCCCACTGTGTACAGCAGCGGCGGACATCAATACTGATCACTGGCCGTAATTACCATGTAATATTCTAAAGAAAGAGCCTGAATGAGACATTATCAATATTTATGCCACTACTGATTTCATAAGCACCTTATTATAAGGTCACAGGGACACATTATGCGGCTTATGTACACAGATAAAACAATAAGTGAAGATGGGAGAGCTGACCTTACGGCTGTCCTCTGCTCTGCTGCTCTTTATGAGAAATGATAAACACAAACCTGCAGTAGAGCTTTTACTGATACTTCAAATCCCCTTGTTATTTTTAGACTTTTACTCCGAATCCATATCACAAACACAAAACAAAGCTGTACTCATAGCGGATACAGATGACTATTTCACTTGGTCAGGCCCAGAATTGTATTAGCTAAAACGAAATGCAGTTAAGCATCAGAGCTAGATCAGGGAATGTCTATTTTGCATATTGATCAATCGCATTACACGTGGCTTGTGCCAGATTAATGTTCTTGTCAAAAATCAAAATGGTCATATTTGTATAGTAAGCTTGATTCATTTCGCCTATTTACCTGAAGGGTCCCACTTGATGAAATTATTACTGACATTTTCTGACATGTTCTGTGCAATATAACAAAAAAAAGAGAGAGAGCGTGATTGAAAGTTCATCAGAGGCAGATGAAGTGAAGATAGAAAGCAGCTAATGAGCGGGACAATTAGCACACGGATGAGAGCCCCCCCTCTTCCTCACACTGCATTCCTTAAATATGACTGTTTAATTAAGCTGAGATATTAATTAGGGTGATGGTATTAAGACGGTGAGGACGTGAGGCGGGAGCAGTTATTAGGAGCGTGGACTAAATGAGTTTTAGACAAATGGTGCTCTGCTCTGTGGAGTTTAATGGCATTTTCCATGTGGCACTACGTTAGATCATCATGATGAGGATAGTGCTTTAGCTCCAACATACGAGCGTATACTGTTAGTGCATTTAGGGGGCGCTGTTCCATTGGGTTTGAGTTATGGACAACAGAATATCCTTACTCCAGGGAAATATGAAACTTCAGTTCTTTTGATAACCGCTTTGTTGAAAATGTCACTTCACAGAGAAAAGGTAAGTGTTTGCTCGGTCCTGGCCCTGATGCTGCCCCAAGACCTGTGCTCAAAACATGCTAAGATTATAGAACTGTGAAGTAGGAAGTCCTCTAAGGAACATACAATGAGATTGACAAATTGTGGCACCAGGGACTGTAAATACATTTAGTGAAATCGGGTCTTTGGTCTGTTCCAGCAGGTTCACTCCACTGAGAATCTGTACAAAACCTTCCTGAGCTGAAATCATCACATTTATCCAGCGCGCACATCTGTCAATATTTGGTGAGAGAATGTGAGAGTGTGGGTCAAATCGTGTTTAATAGGTGAAGCAAACTCACTCAAATGTGCTAAAGATGGAACACAGTTTAATCTGCAGCCAATTATTAAATTAAATGTGTCTTGTATAAATATTGTAGCACACTGATAAACGAGGTGCGCCGGGAGTTGCATAATAGAGTTCCTATCTCTGCACACCACACAATGATAAGGCTATTCTGTGGAAGCCCTGAATGCTCAGTGCACAATCGGAGCTAAAGTCAATACATGTCTTTCTTTTATTGAATTCCCTCTGCATTCAGAGCTGTGAAGGCAGAAGACTGAATGGGACATCAAGTGGAAAATGCACATACAGCATGAATACAGCCGTAATGGTTTTGTGTGAGCAGGTCTGGGTCCAATAAGGCCTGTGTGGAACAGGTTATTGCCAGTGCACACTTAATGAGGTTTAATGTGAGTGAGATGTAAAGACCTTTATGTTCAGGGTGTTGATGTTATGGAGCTAAAATTATGTATGTATAATTTGAATAGGATATAAGGCAAAGCCTTACTGACTATATTATTCATTCACTTCCACAGGTCCACAATGGTGGGGGTAAGAGCCAGACCTGCCCTGTGGCAGATGCACAGGGACGTGGCAGTCATTCCACACCAACAGCCTCTCCAACTACCACAATTATATTCATACATATAGGCAGAATGACAGAATCTCTTTGGCCTCTTGGTTTCAGCATATATTGTTGGTTCATGGTTTATTGAAGGAATAATAATAATAATAATAATAATAATAATAATAATAATAATAATAATACACCAGGAATCACAAAATAATAATTACAAAATTACATAGTAGCAATAGCTTTTTTTATATATATTAATTTCATTAGTCTGTTAGTGAGTGTATTGCACATTTCATTGAGTCATTGTACAAAGGACAGAGAGAGATGAAGCGATCTGTCATGTCTGATATATTTTTATAGTGAGCAGAGAAGAGCAAATCCATATTAAATATACTTATATGAAAAAGCCTTTGTACCAGAACCAGACACCTGACTACTGTGTCCTATTTTCTCACTTTCTTCCTTTTCACCAGGAGCATTGTGAAAGCACAGCCAGCTCTTCCCAATGCAAATAAACTGATTTAAATTTGGAAGAGAGTCGGATGAGAAGAGACGGAGGAAGCTGAGAAGTGAATGAGGCCGTGTGATTGGTTGAGTGGGTGCTTGAGCGGGGCGAGTGGAGGCGAGGTGTGGAGGTGGTGTGTGTCTGTGTTTCTTTGTGTGTGTGCTTGTGAGTGGCCGGCCCAGAGCGATCAGCTGCCACTCGACCCACAGACAAGAGCAGCACAAAATGGGTGTTTTCTCTTCTGATCTCACAAAGTACATTGGAGGGTTTGGAGGCCGGCTTTAATGTAAGAAAGGATCAAATGAGAATTTCTGAGGCTAACTGAGTCAACAGCATCATGCCATACACAACTGGTACATTTAGTTCATTTGTAAAAGCAATATTTTATAGTGCAGGTTTGAGAGAAAATCTTTTTTGTATAGGTAATATTTATGGGAACAACTGTGCTGTATATAGTTATATAAACTCTGGTGGACGGACTTCACTTTTGACCCACTGCTGTGGACAGTTTTAAGACAATTACAGTGATCTAGCTCAGTGTTGTGCTGTGAACATAATGTGTAGTCTTCAGCCACTACAAGAACTAGACCAGGGAAGGCTTAATAGGAATTTTGCAAAGGAATTTCTTTTTCTCCTGCAGTATTTCATAACTAACAACTGCACAAAAGTGTCATAGAAAGCTCTTTATATATTAAGGCCCTAAATATGTGTATTCCCGGACAATGCATGTCACATAAAGTCTGTCATATGTGAAGGAAAATAGTTTTAAAGTCACTTCCTGCAGTTTGCATTGATCATGTCATGCTGCTGAACATCAGTGGCGCAAACATCCCACATTCAGAGTGCTCCATGGCCTTTCAGAGAGGGAACCAGATTAGGGCTTGTTTATGAGAGCATCCTCAGCCCAGCTCCCTGAGAGGAGGGACCAGTGCCACTGTAGGATTTCAAATGATCTCTTCAGGGAGAGTTAGAGGGTCACTCAGCCTGTAAATGCTGCTCCACTTCCCTCTAACTGCCGCATGTAAATTGACTGAGTCCTAAATAAGGATCACATTTACTCTTATGACGACTTGGCATCCGCGACCGATTGTTTTAGAGTGAAATTAATACTTTTGGAAAAGCCGGCTTTCAAAGGATCTGGTTTCATGTGTTTACTGGAAAATAGGGCCATTGCATTAGCCTCAGTGGAGCTTTTGAGGACCTCTGCGACAGAAGTGGGTAGTAATGAGTTACATTTACTCAAATACATTTACTTGAGTCACATTTTGAATGAATTGTACTTGTAGGAGTAGTTTGAATACTTGATATTTATTATATATATATCTTTTGGCTACTTTACAAACCCCTCTGCTAAGTTGTGCCCCGGGTCCAGCTCCAAGCTCCAGAATTTGTTTTTTTTTAAACTAGAAGCTGGAAAAAAGTAAAAAGAGAACATTTGTTAGACTTTGTAGAGTCCTTGACCTAATCTCAGGGGGTCAAGTTTTGTGCATTAGCGCAGGTCCGGGCACGGTAATGAGCAGTCACATAGTATAAGGGCTGTTGAGAAAGTAGGCCACAAGAGAGAGACACATGGAGGGGAGAGCCGACCGACCGCCCAACCTCAAATCAATGCATGAGGAGGTAAAGAGTGGTTTCACAATATGTCCTCCATTCTGCGGGCCAAGGTGAGTTACTCCAGCATTAATAAAAACCTTCTCTTCACAATTTGGTGTGGAGCAATCAGTAATATGATATGAGTCAATATATTAATCATTTTTAAACCTAAGCCAACAATATAAGAACTTGGCAAACATAAATACAAAATTGCTCAGAATGTTATTATTTGTTACACTTTGCCAGGTATTATGGTTTTGCCCATTGTTACATTAATGGTTGCTATCTTGTTAGGAATCTGTGTCAGGAACTAGAGAATGATCAGTGTTTTTCTGCGACACTGTGACTTTGTTGTATAAAATATGAGATGGGTCTTTGGAATGGCAAAATTGGATTATTTCTTGTGCTTTGTCTCCCAGATTTCAAATTGATGAAACGGAGCATAGTTTGTAGGGGACATGCCAAGTAAAAACTGGAAAAAGAAGCAGGGAGAAGAAGAACATAGGCTTCAACCAACCCTAAAATGACTCACTCCACCCAGATCAGGGCCAGACCAGGGCCAGACCAGGGCCAGACCAGGGTCAGACCAGGGCCAGACCAGGGCCAGACCAGGGCCAGACCAGGGCCAGACCAGGGCCAGACGAGAGCCAGACCAGGACTAAACCAGAGGCGTAATACACAACTAAATAATGGGACTTCTGAACCAGGGATAGAATAGAATATAATAATAATATAGATTGAACAGTATAGAAAAACTAGGTATAATCCAGAACTAAGTAGGAGTCTAAACCAAGCCTGAAGCCAGAGATAAAATCAAGGAATAAACCAGGATGAAACGAAAATAAAAAATCTAAAATCTACAAACTGGTCACTCAACATGTATCATGGAGTCAATACTTAATTGAATTTTAGCATAAAGGTTGTTTACGTGCCTGTTTAGATGCAGTCTCAAATGAAAAAAACAATCAATTACTTGATGATGATGTCATCAATGAGAAAACGCTTCCATTTGGCATTGACTTTTTAAGCCAGACTTGTTTCTTCAGGGCGACATGTATCCTGGGTAAGCTGCCGATGGATTGTGTAGAATAACATCAGAGCTAGAATTCTGTTATCTGGTGACATCCCAGCTCAAACAAAACATCAAACCATGCCCTTTATAGATTAAATTGATCTTTTTTGCAATATATATTCATGTGTTGCTATGGTATTCTTGTCAAACATTGCTGCACTGTGCAATTTCTGCCTCCATCTAATGTCTCACCTGATCTGATATGCCTTTATAAGAATCTAATGAGCTGCCATTGATTTTGGAGCAGAATGCAATCGGTGCCCATGTATTACAAGACAAAAGATGATGGAAAATATGAAATCTATTCACATTTTTAGTTGTGATGATATGTCTTCAATGTCCCCGTGGGAGAGAGAGAGTGGTGGCTGTCGCGTGGAATGCAGAGCCGTTAGCAAGATGGCGGGCTAAAAGACAGAATGAACCATTTGACAAACAGCATAACCTCATTCTCAACGGATGAAAACGTCTTATATGTGTTCCTAGATTTTGCAGTCGTGCCTAGACTGGATTTCAAACTGGGGCTCTTCTAGTTCCAATTCTTTACTGACCTCATGTGCCTAAAGTTAGCTAATTATCATGTATTCACCATCAAAAACTAACTCTGCTTTGCTTCATTACAGAATTGTCTTGAAAATCACCTCAATGCCACAAAATCACAAATGTTATATAAAAATAATAATAAATAATAACATCAATTTATATAGCGCTTTTCAAGACACCCAAATCGCTTTACATATTATTTTGTATTATTCATTCATTCCACAGTAACACCTGATGATGGTAAGCTGCTTATGTAGCCACAGCTGCCCTGGGGCACACTGACGGAATCGTAGCTGCCAGTTTGCGCCTACGGCCCCTCCGTCCACCACCGAACACCAATCACACAACCACATTCATTCATAGACATGATTCTATCAATAGTAGCAATATTCTTTTATTTAATGTATTGAGTTAGACATGTGCTTATATTAAATATGTATTGTAGGATATATTTACAGATTCCATCCCTTTTCTGTTCCACAATCAACTGTAAAAACACATACAGACTTATACTGTCCAGATGTGATAATGCATATGTTCAGCTTGACTCCGCTATGTTTGAAAGGCTTTATATGCGTAACAGTAACAGTAACAAGTGAATTCAATAGAAATTCAATACAATTAGCATTGCTTTAGCTTCCCATTTGGCTTGAACAACCTATTAACTGATTAACTAGTAATCAATGTTCAGTTACAATAGAAATAAATATGCTTGAGTTGAATACTGGTGACATTTTTGAGGCCGCATATGCTGCCAAGTCTGTGCCGGATGGGGTGTACCAGATGCAGCATCTCATTGTGAAGGCTCAGTGTTTTAATAAATCAGCAAAGCAAATGCTCTGTGTTCACTAAATGGCACACTCTGCTTCTATTAACATCACACCATGGACCTGCACTTTGAAGACAACATTCCACTGCATATTTCATACTGTGAGGACCTACACCGGCTCGGTAAATAACTTGAAAACAAAGACAAAAGTGGTGTAAGAGGATTCGGAGAGGTGGGGGCGCTCCTTTTCCTGTCCCTGATCCAGCTGGAGTGTAACAATGGCTCTTGCTTCCAAGTTGCATAATTGAAAAGGCGCAGTGTCCTGTTGTGTTGTCTTCTGCTTGGCTGGAGGCCTGGGTCTGGGGACACTTAGCTGAGTTCGCCAGGATAGAGACATCATGGACTCACACAGACATGGATGCTTGGGCCCTCGTCAGAACAAATCACCGCTTCATGTTTACGCTAGTTTTTTTTCCCTTTCAAATACACTTTGCATTTCAATGTGAGCCCAGCCTGCATACTAAGTGCACATTAAGCAGGCTCTGTGGGAGTGAGCGCCAATACATCACAGTCCGACTCAAGCGGCACTCTTCAAATTTTAAAGGGGACAAAAGCTGAAGTTTGCAGGAGGGGGCTGAGTGCGGGCTGATTGGAGAGGTTGGTTGGGCTCATTGGAGAGGGGCTCGAAGGGATAGCAGCGGGGAGGGGACGGAGATGAGTTAGATTTGTGAGCGCTGAATGCTTCATTGTGAGCCTGATTCTGGCTGAAGTGGTTGGTGCTGAGAGGGAGACGAACAGGCAGAGGAGGCAGGCCGAGAAGGAAATTTCTACAGTCTGTGTGCTTCGAAATTACTTTTGTTGTATTAGGATTCTGTCAGGGACTTTAATTGTAAATTCATAGATTGTGCAGCAGAGTCAGGTTTCAAATGATGACCTATATTCTGCCCTTACAGCCTTACTTGGAAGGTAAACCTGAATGTTACAAGATCAATTGAACAAAGACAATATGTGTTCTCTGGTACTGTTCCTATCTCACTATGATTTTTACATCAACTTCCAGCAACTTACTGGGAATCAAAGTGGTATTTACTTTATCTAACTCAATTTTGCAATCCACATAAGGTAAATAAAAGTTCAGTTCATTAGTATACAACAGTGTGACTGATTGAATCACAGGGTTTTATGTGATGTTACCTTTTGTTATACTGTGCATAAATCAAAAGAAAAATTTTTATTTTGTGACAATAGATTGTATGTTATGCTGAACTATGTTTATGGCAACAGCTTTGGAATGTGCCACGTCACTTGTGAAGATTCAGAATCAGTGTGACAGTGTTTAGCCTGTCGCCCAGCAGGAGCCAGAGCACTGCTGACAATATCAACTGTTCCCTCAGGCGCCGTGTGGTGGGGGGCTCGGTACTATCCAAATAAGGGACGGGAGATCCAATTCAGATCTGTGCTCATGGTCAACTCAGAAACTACTGTCTAGTTATACTTACAACAATGTGTTTATACAAGGCCTTTCAGGAGATTTAATATACCCTTAAAAATGTTTGTCATATGGAATGTTGAAAATCCAGGAATGGAGGCGACTGGAGCAAAAGTGAGTTAACTTTACAAAAAAGTAGTTTTTGTGGTGAAGGATAGAATAATTCTGAGCATAAAATTTAAAATTATTGTGATCATCAACATTTCTGTAAGGTCCAGTAAAACCTAAAAATCAAGAATTTTGCCACCAGCCAAAATGCTGCCTGTATACTAATGTTCTAGAATTTAGAACTTTCTTAGAGAAAGTTAGAAAGTAATAGTATGCCTGTCTCAGAACAAGCAGTGACTAATGCAAGAGACAAAAAAATGAAAAGACAAACACAGTACACCAGGACACCATCAGTCAGAACCTGAAATGGACAGTTTGTTCATCAAAGATGGAGGCTGTTCACGATTGTAAATATTGCTGCCATCTGACATTATAACAGCAACCATTGAGACCGAGTTGGCAACAAAGAGTGTATGTGAAAGGTAAGAGAGAGCCAGGTCAGCTGGTTCACCTGTCTCACTGTATTTGACTGCCAAAAACACAAAACAAAATCCAAAGACAAGATTTGTTGATATTTTGATCTGAAAAATCTGCTTATACATCATCCATCCATTTTCTTCCGCTTGTCTGAAACCGGGTCGCGGAGGCAGCAGTCTAAGCAGGGAACTCTCACCTTTGACCATCCCCCGATCCACATTGCACCAGCCCTTTATGATACCTCCCGCGGGAGGTGGGTCCACGGGAGGGCCTGACAGCATGTGCACGGGCGGAAACTCAAACCACTGACCCTCCGGTTGAAGGGTGAGCATCTACCCACTGCACCACCGCCGCGGCTCTGCTTATACAGTAATCTAGTAATTAACCAAAATCAGCATTTTATAAGACAGTCCAAGAATAGAACCTCATAAGTTTCACTTCTGGAAATGTTACAGAAGTATTTGAGGATCCCTCTTATTGTCACAAGCTGTGGAGCATTTTGTATATTATATGGTTGTTGTCAAGAGAAGAAAGCACTCAGCATCCTTCTCTCTCTGTGGTTCTGACACCAGAGGCTGCTCTCACTGATGGATGTTCATCATCACGGCCTGCATCGGCTACAATACATTACAAATCTACCACATTCGCTGCCATTACCATAATTATTTATATACAGAAAAGGCACATGACTCACACTGCGACATCACACTTCACTGACAACAATATGGATTTATTGGCATCAACAGACTCTTTCTATATGATACCCAAGTATATAACTATGGATGGGTTATTGTTCTGGGTGATTAGGGTTAGTATAACTATATCCAGTATAAATTATCCAGATGCTACTTATACATATGTCTATCTCAGACCTGTAGGTAAGCGGTTCTTTGCATGGTCCAGGAACAACTACGGTAGAAAGATGTTCTGTCACAAATTCAGATCATCTGGGTGGTTAAATGGACAGATGAATGCAGGTGAAAGCAGTGATGAAGAAGAGGTTTTCAGACACATGTGATTTGCTCTGAGGAGGCTCACACATGGGTTAACCTCAGACCAGGGAGACCATTTTCTCAGGGTTCAGGGGGTAGAGTTGACTTGTCTGTTCGTGTGAGTCTAGCTTACATTTGCAGGATCAAATTTCAAAGTTGAATTATTTCGAGGGGCTGCTGCGGAGCTCTGTGTGTTTCTCCAAACTAACAAGGACTGACAGAAGCCACGAGTGGGAGTGGGGTTAAACTCTTTGCACATACCACAGATGTGACAATGCAGCAGGAAAAAAACAGCCTAAAGCTCTGTTTTCATACAGCCAGTCAGCCAAAGAAATATATTCCTCTGAATGACATGACGTGATTAATAGATCAGTGTATCGGAGCCTGACATGCTAACATCCTGTTTTCCATGTTGCAGTAATGATTCTGATTTGTCATTATTATACACTTTTAGCACTATAGTTGTACACAATATCTCTTGTTGTCTGACTTTTTCCGATGATACACTTACTGGCCACTTTATTAGGTAGATTTTGTAACACCCGGTGTGATATTTTTCTGCCGCTAATCCAGCAGCTTCAGCTTGTGCATCTTCTGCAGACTTT
The DNA here is from genome assembly GCA_036025475.1 of Philypnodon macrostomus. NCBI lineage: Eukaryota > Metazoa > Chordata > Actinopteri > Gobiiformes > Eleotridae > Philypnodon > Philypnodon macrostomus. The sequence continues at coordinate 13,923 of JAVQKC010113457.1, forward strand.
AAAGCCATCGAGAGATTTTCTAAAATAAGAAATTCATTTATTCATCTTCTACCGCTTCTATCTGTTAGGGGTCACAGGTGCCTGGAGCCTATCCCAGTAACTATGGGCCTTAGGTGAGGTACATCCTGGACAATGACCCATTAGTCACAGGGCTGACACTAAGACATGCACAGACAAACAACCATTCACTCACTATAGGAACAATTTAAAGTACTCAATTCACATGCATATAAAAAAAAAATGCTTAAAATTCTAGAACAGCCAAACTATGGCCCGGGGGAAAACAGATACAACTGAAGGGGACTTTTGGTGAAGTGAAATCGATCAACTCAGCAAGTGGCCCTCCTCGATATACATTTCTGACATGTGGCCCTCAGTGAAAAAAGTTTGGACACCCCTGCTCTAGAGTATCTGATCCTGTTCTATGTAAAATACATAATCTATCATATTTAGATTTTTTTTATTCCCTGCCCTGGCTGCTACAGCAACATCAAATCAATTAGAGTTTGTGGAATAGAGCCTCGACCAAAAGTTTTTCAGTGTCGTGGCAGCCCATACCAACTCTGATTGGATGTTGCTGTAGAGGCCAGGGGAGGGATTAACAGGAACTCCAGACTACAGCTTTAAAATAATGAATGTGTCCATGGTGGTAGGCTGACTACCCATTTGAGCTCACATGTGGTAAATAGGTCTACCCAATACAGTTGATGGTGAGTAATACTTGGATGTAGTACAGTTCTAATCATTTCTCCATTTCTCCTAGGATGAATATGGTAAAGGCGTCCTAAAATCCTCACGTGAAGAACAAGAACGAGTTTTACAGTGCGAGTCTGAGACAAAACTGCAGCATCTTTATCAAACTGTTCTCCAATACGTCTCCAGAACATCTATCCATGAAGTGTGGTGGCTGCAGTGGGACATGGGACCGTTGTTAAAAAACGTGCCATGTTATAAACAGAAACCGCACATTTACCATTGTTCATCAATAAGCCATGTAAAACACAGGACACAAAATAAAATAACCTCTCATTAGATGCAAAGTTGAAGAGAACTTTTCAAAATTATTAAGTGTTTTGTTTATGGGCCACAACACCTCGTCCAGGTCAAAATTCACATTTGCAGAAACAGGGCGGAACCGTGACCTTCTGTTCTTTATATGGATCTGTAGATTGTACGACAGATTGAGAGAAGGTTATTCACGGTATGTCCCTGAACTCAACACAGCCTTAATTCTTCTGGGAGCCACTCTGAGGTCTGAGCTGGACCCACCAATGGCCCATGAACCAGGCCTCAGACCGTGCATAGGAGAGGAGAGAGAGCGTGAAGGACAGTCAACAAATACTTGGCCAGCCAAAAAGATTAAAATAGTTGAATATAATAAACATATATAGCACAGCCGGGAGATTTGTTTTGACATCATTTTAATTAAAGTTCACTTGCTCTGAATGAACAAACATGCCTGACATTTCCCAATTCTTTCCTCACTTCAGGCAAAACCAAATGAAATATATTATTTAGAATAGAAGAGTCAATGGGGGTTGGGGAATGTATGCCCTATTGCCTATTTTTAATACTAACAACATAATAATGTGTTTTTTAGATCAAAATATGAAAAAAATGAATTATTATATTTTGCATGTTCATCCAGATCTTTTATTTAACCAGGAAAGTCCTACTGAGAGTCAGAATCTCATTTTCAGGGGAGTCCTAGCTTCAATGGGGAACCTATTGTACATGTTTTTAGTGGTAGGAGAAACCGGAGTGCCCGGAGGATACCTACGCAGACACAAGGAGAACATGCAAACTCCAGACAGAAGGGCCCTGACTGAATGA
>JAVQKC010113468.1:0-13075 GCA_036025475.1 Philypnodon macrostomus
TATCTCTCTCACAGTGGACATGCACCTACGATGAAAATTTCAGACCCCTTCATGACTTCTAAGTGGGAGAAATAGCAAAATAGCAAGGTGTTCAAATACTTGTTTTCTTCACTGTATACGAAACTCTAATAACTATATGTGATGTTAACGCTGATTAAATGGTGTCAATGCATTTCAGTGATTATTGCATCTGGGGCGGCATATTAGGCCGGTAGTTATAATGATACACCTGGTCAGTGTATTTTGCAACTCTAGCATATACACTAAATTAATTGCAATGGCTTCAGCTTCATAAAAATTGGTGATATTAATGGCATGCATAGTTTTACATCACAGCCCTCCGCCTGTAGCTCTAGGTGTTGGCTCCCCTTGGCTTTATTCACTTCTAACTGTCAGTGCTCATGTCATTGTTTTTGCATCTCTTCTCACCCACTCCCAATTATTGCTGCGTACCGTTACCGCTTGGCACTGTGTTCACCAGACAAAGCCAGGAGGAGACACTTGATAACGTTTGAATTAACAACCGCATACTCATTACTAGAACAGGTCTTTTGGTGGGGTTTTATATTCAGAAGAGGAGAAGAGGTGGTAAATGGAAAGTAGACATTTTTAATTTAAAAGCTAAGTGTATTGTGTGTGTGGGATGTGTGACTGGATTTCCCTTTTTAGTTGTGTTGTTGACAGCCAGGCAGGATTCGAAAAATTTAACTGTAATCAACTGTTGGCTAATCTGCAAATAATTACCTCTTTTACTTGTTTATTATTTTGGCCATAATTGTTGTTTTTATAATTTGAACCAAAAGTTATGTTGAAAATGGCTGTGTTTATATGAACTGTCCCACAGAACACGCACATGCTGGTTTAAAAAAAATCATTATTCATTCAGTAGTGCAGCATAACAGAAGTCATCTGAGAAATGAGGCTCCAAGACCCTCTGTGGGCTTTATTATAAGGATTTCTATTTTAGAGCCAGGGTCACATTTCTTTTTAACCAATCACATGCTTCCACAGGACTGGAGTGCTCAATACATCCATCTATCCAGAGCTTAAATCTATGAGGAATAATGTGAGGGAGCTGATGTTTTATATAAAAATTCACAGCTATTTCTATTTTTTAGTTCAAATAAATAAAAGCCAACTCCAGAGCTCTCCAGGTTTGTGTGTGTATGAGGCAGTGTGTGTTTTATATAGATGGCCAATGTATCTGCAAATAATTTTGTAAATTTCTAAATGTACAGGTAATGGGCAAATGTTATTACAAGAATTACAACACCAATTTTAATTTATCCTTCCGTTCACTGCTCCTGCCTTAGGCAGACTGCATGCTGAATGGTCAGGCAGATGCAGGGCTCCATGCTAAAGAGGCAGTGGGCTCAGCACAATCAAACCACGATGCAGGAGAGAGTGGGGGCTCCTCATTCAAACTTTTTTCCCCTTTTTATTTTCACAATATCAAGTTGCAGCTTTAAGCGATAAATGTCACAACTGGAAAGAATAGTTTTGTTAACTGTCCCACTAAGTTGTTTATAGAGATGTTTGGGAATTTCGTGGAATTTCTTCTGTTCTTACACTGTCAAAATATAATACACAAACCTTTGAATGCTCAATATAGCAACATCAGCATTGGCTTTAAAAAGCTTCACAAACTGTATGATAAGGTAAGGAATCAAACAGCCGTAACTTGAGGGGTAGAAAGGTCAATTGGGCCCTACTTATGCAAGTCATTTTTCTCTATACAGAACATTAAGGTTTAGGCTTATTTATTTAAACAGGGACAGCATACAAACCTCAGGAAGGAGAGATGCATTGTACCAAGTTATTGCTCAAGTGTTTATTTACACGTTACACATTTTACATTTATAAAAACATGATCATGTATACATTCCAATATCATACACACAATTCAAATGCAGTAATTCATAACATTTCTACTCCCAAACTCCACTGCAGACTCCAGTTTCACACATCAGCTCACAGTATGAGAACATGTTTGGTTTGAATGTATAATATCTTTCCTTGTATCCCATTAGTCAGTGTTCACACATTGCCGTGACTGTTGTCTTGGCCTCCTCTCACATACAGATGCTTTGTCTTAGCTGAGGTCCGCCCACATGAGTCATTATTGTGTGTTTGTGATGATGACCTCTGTTAGACTCTGGCCAGAGGTGGTGTTTTTCCTTTGGGCCCATTCAAAATCACACCACATCAAACAAGTGTTCAGTGTCCAGTGTTCAGATACAAAGATGCCTCCCTGTTTTATCAATATGTAGACCGCTGTGTGAGTGTAGACCCTATTTATTGCATCTGTGGAAGCTATTGCTGTTCTTTACCAATCATTTCAAAAACTAAAAGTTTAAAATCAATGGGCAGGGGGCCTGCCGGGGCGGGCTGTGAAGCTGGCTGATTGATGATCATTGGCGGAACATGCGGCCACCAGACTAAGCAGAAATTTCCCCCGTGAGATGCAGACTCCAGCAGGGATGACAACCTGGCGACATTCTAACAAAACAATAACAAATCTAGTGACTCGTTCTGACGTTATTGGGGACCTTTCTGTTGTTTGTAGACTCGTAAAAGCACGTATTGTTCCGCACATATTCTTCCACGAGCAGCGTGTGCTGCCGTGAGCTCGACCCCAGGATCAAAGCACTGACAGGCAGCCCTGACAGGCAGCTCTCTACCTTTCCCTCCTCGCTCCACGGTGCCACAGCATGAATAGCAGTGCATAAGCCTATTGTCTGCTCGTTTTAACGAGAAACCCTTTTCCGTTGAAATAAAATAAACTCAAAAGTGGTATTAGTATGATATAACTTAGGTGAACTCAGACCCATGTTCAGCCTATGGCGCCATAGACTGAGTGACAGGGGAGGGGAGTATGCTCCAGCATGGAGCTGATATACTGTCTGTAGTGGATGCTTAAAGACATTTGATTTTCTTAGGTTTATATGCAATATGTTGTTTACATATGGCTTAAATAATTTTACATGTATGTAAGACTCCAATGAGCATCCCCTGTTTCAAAAACCAGCAGCTGCCACTGATATTGACTTGAGTAGTTCCACAGAAATAGACTTTTGGACTGATTGAATTCGTCAAGCTTTTTCTAAGGCTCACCCACAGTCCAAATTTCAACTGATTTCTCCACACTGCAGGTTCATTTCACAAGAGCTCAGTTTTGGCAGGAGCTTAGTTTAGTGATTTTATAATTATACGTCAAGCACCTAAACAGTGTCTGAAGACTGGAGCCTGAATGATCTCCTTTGCCTCTCTATGCATGGGTGGTGTGGTCCGGGACTGTTTTTTTTTTGTCTAAGCCAGTTGTATTTATTTCTTTTCGCCCCGGTTGTCCAGCTCTGAGTCAGCTCTGTTTAAAACATCTGCTGTCATTGTAACATCTCCCTTGGTACGTACAGGCAAGGATAGGCAACATAATAATAATTTAATACATTTTGATTTTATTGGTATTGGTCTATATAGATGACCAATGTTAGCCTGTTTTGCAAAAAGCATATCACGCTAATATTTAGACTTAAAAACAAACATTGAAAAACCTGAAAAAAACTACCAAAACAAAATATTGGTATCAGAATCAGTATTGGCCAAAATTGGTCCTTTATATCTGTGCGTCCCTAAATTTACAGATAAATGAGTTGTGGACAAATGCTATTACAAGAGTCAAACTGAATCTAAATAAATTACACCAGTTTTCATTTATCCCTACATTCAGTATCAGCAACTATGGGCCTTAGACAGATTGCATGCTGAATGGCCAGTCGGTTTCAGAGCTCATGCTAAAGAGGTAGTGGGTTTGGTACAATCCCCTGTTAATTCACTGGCCCACAATACAAGAATGGTGAACAACTGTAGTAAAGCTTGGTGATATGTCATAGTAATTAGCTAGATTAGTCATTATTCCAAACCTCATGCTACTTCAGTGTAAAAATACATTCTATTGGCAACCCAAATGAAAAGTTGGTTATTTCCAAATTAGACTGCAAGTGTTTGGTGACCCACTTCTTGGTCCTGCTCCACTGTTTTGGAAACACCCCTCAGGACCTCACTGTGTGTGTGTGGAGAACAATAGTGTCACCAGTGTGTGAGATGCTCGGCAAATAGGCGGCACACAAGGACTATTCCTGGCGCGTGCTGTGGCTGCCATGTGGTCCACAGGCGGGAGCTCCGGGCCCATCTGCAGAACTGTTTATTCACTCACACACGCTCGCACGGCTCTCATAGGGATTCACTACAAGGATTTGGGCTTTTCTCTGTTTAAAATGAGAGCCAAGCTGTAAATTGAGGGAGTCTCTTGTTCAGAGCTTCCTATTCATTTAGAAATAGGACTGCACAATACATCACAGTTCCGTTCATTATCCGTATGGCACAAATATATAAGGACTATGTCAATGTCTTTTGTCTTACTCAGAATACTTCATCAGTGTCTTCATAAAACCTTTTTTACTACAAATTCAATATGCATAATCATTTTTAATACTATTTTTTATTATTATTTTTATTGATTGATTGATTGATTATATATGAACATTGTTACATTAAAAATGATGGAGCAGAGCAAAAATGCATCACGATTCAACGATCTTCCCAGAATGTCTTTATCTGACAAAGACTCGTGTATAAATACTTTTTTCCATTATTACCTTGACTGAAAATGTGCTGTCATTAAGAAAATAAAATGAAATATTTCTGCTGAATTAAATGTCAAAATAACCAAAATATTGCAATATTCAACGCGGTTATCAAATATTGAACATCTTCACCACATTTTTTGAGCTGACAGCCTTCAGTTGCTTAGTTGACTAATTGGTCTAATGAGGTCTTCGTTGACTAGTCGATTCGTTAAATTCACTGCATCATTAAAGGTGGTCTAATTTATTGCTTGATAAATTTTGATTTGGTCAAAATATATTTAACTGTAAATTTTCTTTATCTTCCTAATTGTTTTGCTGGGAATGACTTTAGTCGACTACTGCCCTAGAAATGTGTTAAACTCTGGTGCTGGTGTTTAACCGGTCACTTCAGGTCACAGCAGGGTAAATAACGAAAGAGCCACAAAACCTCCTCCTCCTCCTCCTCAGTGGAAAAAGGCCACCTACAGCAACACTTTCAAAATTGAACCAAATGTGTGTCACCCCAGTGCATTGTGGGAGGTGTGCTGACCACTGCTGCCGTGTGTCTCCTGTTAGTGGTGACATCGATGTCTAGGCTCAAAATGACCTGGAATGGGTTCGATTTAAGACCTGCTTTGTGTGTTGGCCCAGTTTATTTGTCTGTTGCAGTTGTTCCAAATTGCAGAGGTTTTTTGTATAAGTCTGTAAGAAATGTTTGAACCCTACTCAAAATAACGGTTATGCAACCAACCTAGAAATATGTAATGACTTCAAATCATAACAGGATCTAATGTGCTGCAGAATGAAAAGTAATTCAAACACAGTGTAGGGGTGTGTACTTCACAGACAAGTAAAAAAAACAACAACAAAAAAACAGCTAATTATTATTTTGCTATATTCGAGAATTTATTATTATTATTATTAGCACACCGACAGGAAATAAATGTATTCTATTTTTCTCTTTCAGGAGACGGAGATTTCTGCAGAATGCAACCATGTAAGTTCTGTCTTCCACGCCACACTACAAAATAAAATATACCTTTGTCCTCCATAGTATAAAACATATACTTTTATAATCGAATGCATATTTTCTGTACTTTCACTTGCAGCTGCTGTGGAACTACAAGCTGAACCTGACCACTGATCCGAAGTTTGAGTCTGTAGCGGTGGAAGTTTGCAAGAGCACCATCACTGAGGTTGGCAACAAATAATTATACAATTTTATACTGCACACAATCATAACCAACAGTGGTCAAGTTTAAATTGATTGTTATAGGCTGGTCTTAATTTTAAATCTGACCTCAAATGATCACAAGCCAATGTTGTTTCTTTGCTGGTCTCAAGCGTGATAAAAGGAGTTGTTGTCAGGAATATGCCCACAATCACAGCCCCTAGGAGACATTAAAAAAATGTTGTTCTTGTTTATGGAAGAACTAATATATGCTTGTATATGGTGCAATTGAATATCAGATTTATTTGTTCTAGAAAATCTGAATTGGGTACCTACAGCTTGTCTTTTAGACTCTCTTCATTTTGCTAGCCCTAAAAGGCCTCAAATGTTAACTGTTGGATAAAGACTGCACCACAAAAGCATTATTAGAATTTCTTTGGCATATTGTAACTTCTTATAGCCCATATACTGGTGGGTATTCAGTGTAGTTAGTGCTTTTGCCAAAATTCTCCCCACAAAATGAAATGCATTCTTCTGCACCAGTCAAAAAACATGGTCTTTTTGCTTTTCGTTCAGATAAAAGAATGTGCGGCCGAGGAGCTGGGGAAGGGTTACCTGGTTTCCTGTTTGGTGGATCACCGTGGCAACATCAGCGATTACCAATGCAACCAGTACATTCACAAAATGACCAGCATCATCTTCAGCGACTTTCGCCTGATCTGTGGCTTTATGGACAAGTGTCGAGAGGATATCAATTCTCTAAGCTGTGGCAGTATCAGCACAGGAGAGAAGGTGAGCTACCATAACAGCAACGTGTGGCAAGGCTTGATCTAATGTTTTTGGGACTATCTGTGCCAGCTGATTGAATGATTACAGTCCATATAAACCTTTGTGCATATTAATCAAAAAGCGGGCCCAAGTGATTCTGAGTTTTGAGCCTCAAAATGGCCGGACTGCAATCTTGGAGTGTTAACTGCATGTTCTTCCTGTATTGCTATGGGTTCTCTCCAGCTTTCTTCCACCTCCCAAAGACTTGCATGTGGTGAATCTAAATTGTCCCTATAATGAGCAAATGTCTCTTTCAGCAATGTGACCAGCTGGCCATTGTCCACCTAATACCTATTGTTGGCATAAACAGGCAACAGTAAATTCAATCCACCTATTGACCATATTGAACATTTATTACCATGCCGTAACTTGCGTAGCAGAGCTCTGACAGCTACATAATATCCTGTCTAATAAACCATCCTGTAACACGCCCTGATATTTAAAAAAAAACAAACTCCTTTTAATGAATTTGGAACTTGATCAGTCACACCAACATCTGGACAATCATTGACCGTGAACAAGCTGCTGTCACGTACAATGAAAGTCACAATGCTCTAGTTTACATTTGCCTGCATCTGGGTTAAATATGTAGTATTTATTTGAACATTGTTGCCTTATCTCAATGTCTCAAAATCCAAAATGTGTTCAAAGTGAATAACTGGAATAAGAAAAGCCTGGTTTGACAGCAGTCTATCACAAGCAAAGCGAATCAATCTCTTCTGAATGCGTTTCTGTTTCTGCTGAGCCAAGCAGAACCTCGTAAGCCCATTAGACATGCGTTTATTATAAGATATCACATCGACACAATTGGACCTTCAAGCACACTATTTATTTGTGAGAAGTTGGTTTCATTATCAGAGATTGGTCATGGCGACATATTCGGTGCGCTGGAGCTGCTGAAGTGGAGATTAGACTGACCAAGGCTACTACTAAGGCTATATTTAACTTCTGCAACGTGTGGGACCTCAACACACACAGAATACTCCTACAATATGAGAGGAGGGAAATAAAAGATGAAAAAGAAATATTGTCTACTTGGCAAAAACACATTATTTTTATTTTATCCCAAAAAAGCTGGAGTTTTACCATGTAAGCTCATTTTGAGGGATTCTTGATCCACCCACCCAAGCTCTAAAAACAAAAAGTAATAATTATAGTATATTTAATTTTGTATGTTTAACTTTGTGGATCGACCATTACCCGATATCCACCAATACAGGGAAATAATAAACCAAAAAATATAACATTTTGTAATCGGTGAGCTAGAATGTAGTATAATTTGCCACATTATTTATCATGGGCTAAAGTATTATAAATAATGTGGGCTCCAGTATCGGCTTTGTTAACCAATCCACCGTTTCAGCGGAAGGGCCTGGATTGCCACCAATATCCAATCTAGTATTGGTTCAGGCCTAGTTTTTAACATAACCAATAATTTTTTAATATAAAATAAAAAAAAATAGACTTGAAATTAGATCAGTATGTAGTTAGTTTACAATTGCATCTGTTTTTGCATTCTTTCCCTTGTGTTAAATACTTTGAAGCCTCCAAAATCTCTCTCTTGATTACTGGTCATTTAAGTTCACCTGCTGGACACCAGATGTTGTCCACTTTCCCATAGACCCACTTCTGTAAGCAATGTGGCCTCAAGTTTCTATATAATCAAAGTCTGTAGGTTTTAACAATTTTTGAACACTCTGTCATAAAAACCTCTGTGTCCTTCTGCTGCAGGACATCCACTCTCAGGGAGAGGTGATCGCGTGTCTGGAGAAGGGCTTGGTGCAGGAGGCGGAGGAGCAGCATAGGGCACATGTTATAAAAGATGAGTGTAAGAAAGCCATCATGAGAGTGGCCGAACTATCTTCTGACGACTTCCACCTCGACCGATACCTGTACTTTGCCTGCCGAGATGACCGGGAACGCTTCTGTGAAAATGTAAGTGACATTATTTTTATGCTGGCAAACGGTCCCCCATTTTATTACAACTTTATTTTTGTACCTTATCCCTACGTTACATATCTGAGAGAAGCAGTCAAAACATGGCAAGTTGCAATAGACACAACCAATTTAAGTTAATATTGTGTTGTGTATTGTAACTTTTTGTAACATAAAATGATCATTGTTCTATCTGTTTGCCTATGTTTATACAGACACTGGCTGGAGAAGGCCGTGTATACAAATGCCTGTTTAACCACAAGTTTGAGGAGGCCATGACTGAGCAGGTAAGTAACAGACACACGATCCATAAAAAAAATGAAGAAAAACTGTCAAGGTTTATTATTGTCACTGCAAAGAGTGTTATTTTAATTGCAGTTTGAGTAACTATTTCCAGCTTTCAAATGGCAATATTACTCCTGCTAACATCATCTTTGTCCCCTCAGTGTCGGGAAGCTCTGACCACCAGACAGAAGCTGATAGCCCAGGATTACAAAGTGAGCTACTCTTTGGCCAAAGCCTGTAAGTCCGACCTGAGGAAGTACCGTTGCAGCGTGGACACCAACATGCCTCGGGCCAGAGAGGCTCGGCTCTCCTACTTGCTGCTGTGTCTGGAGTCAGCTGTGCACAGAGGTGAGTGAACTAATGTCATTGTGAGTTGATCTGACAAACTGAGCACTCTATTAGCTCAATATCTGTCTCCTGTTGGGCTGTTAACACTTTGATTTATTGGATTCCCACACAATAAACTACTGAAGTGGAATATATGCTGCTAGGTCAGTGGTTCTTAACCTTGTTGGAGGTACTGAACCCCACCAGTTTAATATACGCATTCACCAAACCCTTTTGAAAAATATACATATATTTTTTTCAAATTCAAAACACAAGTATATGTTTTACTGGTGCACAAAATGAACCGTGCACCCTACGGAGGACTTCCTTGTTCTGCCACCAGCAGGCACGCACCCATCCTGTTACTCAAACTAAAACCCTTAATATGTCACTTTATTAAGTTGTTATATTTTCCAGGCAATAAAGAAACCATTTAGATTCCCAAGGTGTGCTTTGTTTATCCAAATAACGCTTGTTTAGAAATGTACTTCGACGTGTTTGACTGGATCAGCTGGATCAGATTTGACTGTGAAGAGAGAGTGAGTCTCTCCCGTGGCTCAGCCGGTAGCGCGCCGACTATTGAAACTTTTACACCACATGTTCGAATCCAGTCCGTGGCCATTCATTGAACAATTATTAATTCATTTATTCATTTAATAAATGTAAGTTAATTTATTAATTTAACTAATGTTTAATGAAATTGGGCTCCAGCTTTATATATCTAGCACTTTGACAATATAATTACATTACAAATAACACTAATCTTACTTTAATATTGGAGTGTAATTGCTGGCTGCATTTCTGAATTCCATCTCATAGATGCACGCTTAAAATTCGGTTAAATTAGGGTGGTTTTAAGGGTGCATTTTGAGTGCCCTCAATCGTGTTGGTGAATTAAGACACCCTAGTCGTGCTGTTGTGACATACGCGCCCTGAAAACCACACTTAAAATGCACACTTAAGGGAGCACAACCTGAATGTCTTGACCTCCGCTGAACCCCTGAGACTGACTCACTCCTGGGGTTCGATCGAAACCAGGCTAAGGACCACTGTGCTAGGTGGATGAAATTGAACCTCAAAAAGCAGTGTTTTGAAACCAGGCTAATTGGCTTTCTATTGTGTCTTCTCTCCCTAGTTTTTACTTAGACCTTTATTATTTATTTGTATACTTCCTGGAAATATAAAACTGGGGTTATTGTAATTATGACGTTTAGGAGAAAAATTTGCCAAAAATTGTCCAGACCAGGAGTTGCCAAACTTTTTGACTCAAAGGCCACATGGGGTTTACAAATGTGCCATGTGGGCCGGCTAATATTGTATTCTTTGTAAACTGCAACCATTTCTTGACAAATCAGACATACAGCCTCCGATCGGACCTCAGTGAAAAAATATGTAGATGTGGCGTTAACTGGTTAAAATGTCTTAGTAACTTGGTTATTTAGTAAGCAAAGAAACCTTAATCTTTTGAACTATCACCCTAAAGTGTAATTACCACTCATTTCAACATTTGTATTTTTTTTAATTTCCCTTTGTCTGCCCAGGTCGCGTGGTGGGCGGCGAGTGTCAGGGCGAGATGATGGACTACAGGCGGATGCTGATGGAGGATTTCTCCCTGAGTCCAGAGATCGTGCTCCACTGTCGCAGCGAGATTGAGGGCCACTGCTCCGGACTGCACCGGAAAGGCCGCACCCTGCACTGCCTGATGAGGGTCGGCCGTGGGGACATGGGAGCCATCGACCCCAACTGTCAAAGAGCCGTGAGTCAGCTTTTGGTGATGACTGTGACCGTAGCTGTCAGGTGGAGGTAGGGGTGCTATCAATACTGAGCGAGAAAACTAAGATTTAGTTTTGAAGGAAGGGCAGGAAAGTGAGTAAGCTCCACTGACAGCTTAGCAGAAACAATGGACTTAGAATACAAAACCTCCACTTGAGCTACTATCACCGCACACAAGTAGTGGTTTAGATTTACATTTCTTTTTCATTGGTGCTTACAAGCTTTCAGAAGCACTTTGAGATTTGGTCAAATGTTATATACAATACCATAACATTGTTTTTGTCTCAGGCTGTTGTTTGTGATACAGATTTTGCAGAGGTAGATAATGTAGTAACAATAAATTTGACATATAGCATATTGTTTGAAGTAATGGTTATTCTTAAAACGACCAACACTTTTCATGACATGCATTAGCCTGATATATTTGAACTATCAGCAAATTGACAGGATACAAAGGAGAGCTGGATGATAAAATATAATGGACTTAGGGCTAAGAGGAAAGTTTGTTCACAAGCGAGGGGGAAGTGCATATTTATGTATTTATAAAGTTATCGGTTGTACATTAGAGGCTATTTCACCAAAATACAATTACTGGCTGTAAATAAAAGGTTTGCTCTACACACATTTGTATTTGAATAGAGTATGAGACCGTTGTGGCAATCTTTGATGAATAAGTAATAGTTGTTGTAAGGCAGAGGCAATGGTGACCTCACAGACCAGATGGTGTATTATGCAGAACCATCTGGAGAAACTTCTACCGAAAGCTTTTGCAACACCCATTTTGACACGAGTACCTGAAGGTGACTAGAGGAATCCTTCCAGAGATGTAAAAAAAAAAAAAATAGCATTCGATAGTAGAGAATCTGGCAGTGGCTCAGAAAGCAGAGCAGATCATGCACTAAAGGGAAGGTTGTTGGTTCAATTCCCGCTCCACCTAGTTCATTCTACTCGTGTGTCTTTTCCCCAGTGAATGTTAGTGTGATTATTGTGGCCATTTGTTAGGGATTGGAGAGGCAATTGTGATATGGCTGCCCCAGGGCAACTGTGGTTACAGAGGTAGCTTACCACCACCAGTCACTGTGTTGTTAACAAATAATGTACTCAGTTGCAAAGTCATTGGGAAAGCCTTGAAAATCTTATAATTGAACTAATTCTACACATTGCGGTGGTGTTTAAAATCAGAAGTAATGGTATATTTTCAGCTGTAGTGCGTCTTTGCTGATGTCTGTGTTCTGGTCTCCAGCTCCAGACGCTGATTCAGGAGGCCGACCCTGGAGCTGACTACAGGATCGACCGAGCCCTGAACGAGGCGTGCGAGTCCGTCATCCAGACCGCCTGCAAACACATCCGCAACGGAGACCCTATGTGAGTCAGAGCCACTGATTATCATAATCCAACAACAAAGATGTTCCCATATATTTATATTGAGTCTATGTGAGCAATGGTGTATTGGTACCAGTTGAGAGAACGTTGAGAAATACTTAACCTTTTAGCGAGATTTAGTGAGTTTAGTATGTTTATTTTGCAAGTTTAAAGGTTTTAGAGAAAATGGATTATGGGTTGTAATCTTTTGAATTGATGGTAAAACTGCACTTTTGATTACTATGAAGAGTTTTTATCATAACATGTGACTCAATATAGCTCTACCTGTCCACAAAACCAACCACTACACTCCCTCCACCCTCTCTCTGACTGCCTCGCAGACATCCGAACATGGTTTTCCCATAACTTTCTCAAACTAAACAATAATAAAACAGAACTTCTCCTTATTGGTACTAAATCTACACTTTCAAAAAGTTTTTCACTTACAATGGACAACTCCACAATCCACCCCTTCCCTCAGGTTAAGAGTCTGGGTGTCATCCTCGACAGCACCCTATCCTTTTCTGCGCACATCTCCAACATTACCCGATCTGCCTACTTCCACCTCCGTAATATCCATCGTCTCCATCCAGTACTGACGCCCCAAAGCTCTGCCATTCTTATCCATGCACTTGTTACATCCCGGTTAGATTACTGCAATGCTCTTTTATTTGGTCTCCCCCAAAAATCTCTCCATAAACTTCAGCTGGTTCAGAATTCAGCTGCTCGCATCCTCTCTGGAACCCCCTCATCCGAACACATCACCCCC
>JAVQKC010113479.1:0-11338 GCA_036025475.1 Philypnodon macrostomus
AAGCAGGGAACTCCCGCCTTCGACCACCGCCTGATACACATTGCACCATGGTAGCTCCCGTGGGTGGTGGGTCCACGGGAGGGCCTGACAGCGTGTGCACGGGCGGGGACTCGAACCACTTCACACCAGTAAACATTATTAAATCAATACTTACCAGTTGACAGGAACAATGAGTGGGTCAAAGAAAAGCCAAGTTGACAGTGAGTGGATGGTGGACACTGAGGTCCGATCGAGGACTGTGTGTCTCATTGGTCAAGCAACAGTTTTCTGAGCATACAATATCAGCTGGCCCACTTGGCATCACTGTAAATACACTGTAATTATACCTTAACTTCCCAGCTACATATTTATATTTATATTGCGCTGTCAGAAGATACACTATACTCTTTAACATATATTCTTTAGTAAACGTATTCAGGACAGTGGTCTATAATATACTTAAGCAGGAGGTGTGCCGGACTGCCCCAGGCCACTGTCCTGTTTACATATACTCAGCAAATATAGCCTGGGAAAAGCTCAAGGGCAACGGTAATGGAGTCAAGGTCCTGGACTGGAATTTCAAAAATGTCAGTGCGCGCGTTTTATCTTTTGCAGGACTATTATGATTAATGCATGTTTCAAAATTATTTTCTACCTTTTTCAAGTCTATAATATATTGCTCTTTAATTCCTCAAGCACTAAACATTTTAAATAGGTATTGCTTAATCTGTGGAAGGTGTAAATGAATGAATATAGTTAATTAAAGTATAATATAGAAATTCTCAGGCTGTGTGGTGCAGGCTCCACTACTGTTAACCAGGACTCAAGTTTTTATTCTGTTTTAGTCCTGCACTGAAAGGGGTCCTAAGATGAAGGAACAGACCACTGTTTAATCCTGGTTTGTGCTTGATGTTTAGACATGGTTTATACCTTTTTGGCTGGTTTAGTCCAGGTTTAGTTTCCCCTTTTCCCTTATTTAGGTATGCATTTTTATTTCAGAGACACAAAAGGTCCATAGAAAAGAGACACATCATACAAACTGAATACATTAGGCTTGATTTAATTTAGACCTGATTTAGATCTTGTTAAGTCCTAGTTTAGTCCAATTCTTTTATTAGATATTAAATTAGTGAAAGCATGCTTCTACATTAAAGTCTATTTTATTCTTTGAAGAGACAAATATTTTCTGAAGTTTGAGATTGTAAATGATATCATAGCACCTTTGAACTATTTCCACTTCTATATATTTGCCTGGATGCATTAAATTCTCCTTAAGTCTTTATAAAGAGATCTTTGTTGCTCTGTCTGTCTGTATTAGCCACATGCTCGGGGGCTTTTTATCAGTAGTATTTACACTGACTCACCGAAACTGCAGGTCAGGTTTCGATGACATTTGCATCCCGCTGCCCCCTGTTGACACAACGAAACACTGCACCTGAGTTGCAGAAACTGGAGCGGCTGTCAATAGAGAAGGGAGAGCTGATTGTACACAGAGCAAAATCCAATTCACACAATGTAATTAATTTGTCTGTCATTGAGTTTTCATAGTTCATTCACTGAAAGACAAACAGTAGGTAGGCCTGGTCAGGTTTATCCTCATTTAAGTTTCAAAACATTCTGTATTCAGTACCTTATGTTGAATATTGTGATTTCTGTGTTGTGGTATATTCACAGTTTACAGTTCACACTTCAGAATCAAAACTAAAGACACATTTTTTTTTAAATTGAAAAAATATTATCAACAGTGTGACCATAATGTTATTGTGATATATTTAGATTTTTGCTATACAGATATTGAGCTGATATTGAAATTCTATTCATTTGACAATGTATTGTGCTGCCCTGTTGTCCACAATACATAATGATTACAAACCTACATTGTCAAAACATGACCCTGTGTCTGCCCTGCAACTAACAGGTCATTATGTTTAGTGTGCCCTTCCATAGACCCATAGGCAGAGTGTTTAGTCAATGTATCGTGTATTTATTTATTTTATCTCCTTTGTTGAGACTAATATCAAAATCTATTTTTACTCTCAGCAATCCCTGGACAGCCGCCATCGCCTGCTGTGCAAGCAGAGAGATGACGCCAAAGACCTAAAGGACAACCTGGACCGAAGGGAGAGCCAGGTGCAGGCCTTTCTCTCACGGCAGTTCTCTCCTGACCAGCTACAAGATTACAGGCGCTTCGTCCAGACCAAGGCCTCGCTGCTGATCAGACAGAAAGACCTGGACGAGAGGCAGCGGCTCGGGGAGGAGCAACTAGAGGCTCTGTCCGGTAGTCTGTGAACCATAGAGATAAACTCGCCACTAGAGGGGACATGCGACTGGGGCACTTTACTGACCAGTGTGACAATGCTGCTAACGTGTGTCAATGGATATAAATGCAAAAGTTGAGAAATTGTTGCATCTTTCTTTATTCTTGCAAGACTGGATTTCTTTTCATGGGACATACAGTACATGCAAGCTGGACCAAAACTTCATTCACCCTGCAGCAACTCATTAAAAAAGTTGCACCAACCAAGGACTCAACCCGGGCAAATCCTTGCTTAGCATTAGCCTACAGTCACAAGATGGCGGACGATATTGCTACAGCAGCAGTTTCCATGTCCCCGCTAGTGTTCTACTTCTCTCTGTGCTCTGAAATGGCCTTTAAGACTTTTGGATGTGGTTTTCTTTAGTCTAGAGACACACATCCAATGGATATTTTTGCACCATTTTGACTTTTATCCGATCTTTTTATAGGTTGATTTTTGACGTTCTGAATTATCACCTATTTTCCGCCCAGAAGCACGATTGAAACAAATATTGGACAGTGGACTATTACTACTACTATTGTTTGGTGAGTGCCTTGTATGTTGTTTTCCCCTCCAATTCATCTTTTTTTTGGCTAATTTGACTTGGCTTCTAGCCCCGAGTCCGCAGCAATGAAAACCCCAACATAAGCTTTAAACCTTGTATTCGGACCAGCGTTCTCTGAGAAGACCACAGCAAAATCTGACAAAAGACTGGAGTGTACTGTATCATGTTAATAGCTGTAGGTTTCATCTTTTTTCAATGTATCTTTTTTCAATGTTTCAAATTAAGGCACTAAAAACCAAAAAAGGTGAATGGTATAAAAAGCACTTTGTAATGTATAAAAAAATGCACATTTCTTCAAAACGCATTGTTATGATTTCATCTAAAAAGCCTAACTCCATCCATTAATATTTGAACTTATCTTTTTTAACGGTATCATATCTTATAGCAATTTTTATATTAATAAAAAAATATGTATATCGTAGTGTATTTTTCAACATTGTTCCCACAAGTGATACTTGAATTCTGTCTGTTTAGAGGAACTGTCTCTAAGAACATCATTATCTGTCTCTACCTCTTTGTAGCTGCTTCTGCTCGGTTTTATGAAGGTCTCACACCGTAGCATTGTTTAGGCCCACTTCAGACCTGGCATTTACCTGGCATTTACCTGGCATTTACCTGGCAGAGTCTCACCGTCCAAAGATGTGCATGTTTTAAATTGGTGAATCCAATCTTATATTATTGTTAGTGTCTGTGTCAAAAAATGTGTTAAAAGCAAAGGTGGATAATATAATTTTTAAAGATAATTTGGGCCTTAAAAGGACTTAAAAAAATTAAACCATTATTTTCTTTACTATCCAAAATGAACCCCGACTGAGCAGACTAATTCTAATTCTACCCAAGAGTAAAACAATGTGGTGGTCCACACCGGGTTTGAACAAATCAAGCTGGTCACATGTCCAGAGCTGCAAGGTCTGAAGGGGACATAGTAACCATAGTAACCATAAATCTTTAATTAAATACACATCAACACATGCATTTGTATTTTGTTGTTTTCACTGATTCTCTGCCTTTCCTTTTATGTTTTCTCAATAGAGCGTGATCTGACTCCAGCTCACAAAAAACTGTTGCATAACTTTGTGTGTGCAGCAATTAGACATTTAGATCAACAAAGACACAGAAAAGACTTGTGTTAGTTCAGCAAAAGCTAGTATTAACTTTCTCCTGTCCCATCATTCACCTCATGTAACCACAAGGGGGCGTAGCACTGCTTTTAGCCTCTGCTTCAAACCTATTCAAAATGTTGTTGTCGAACACTTTGAAAATAGACTTTTCCTTGGAAACGGGACACCATTCCTGAAACATTTTTGTTTTGCTGAATGCGCCCCTTCTTTTCCGGCTTCTTCTTTCTCTGCAGCGATTTACGACTATAGGCTTTTTTGTGAGTTGGCTAAACAAACGGTGTGTTTGTTTTGGCTTTTGTGCTGACATTGCATGGTTAGAGGCTTAGGCCTGGATCCACAAATGAGGATAAAAATGCTTCAAGAAAAGACAAAAACCATGCACGTATGCCCACTGAGGTCACAGAGGTCGGAACATGACTGGTTTTCGTCAACAATATTAATTTACATTATGTCATGGATGCAAACCCATGAGGCAAAAGTTTATACATTTATTGGAAAATTGAAAATGTCTGAACAATTTATAAGCCACTAAAAGACTAAATCTTGACAAAACAAGGTCTAAACCAAGTTTAAATTAGATTTTAAACCACATTTATCTATATATACCAACTTTAAAACATGTCTAAACCAGGACTAAACCAGGACTAAAACAGAGTTTAAACTGGTTTAAATCATGTCTAACCCGTGTGGACCTACCATGCCTAAATCCAGACTTATTTTAATGATCCAATAATTTTGTCACATCCTCATTTCCCCTGAAACACTCTTTTGAAGCCCAGAATTTCTTGAAAGTTTGTGTACAGCCTTGAAATAGCAAATTGTCAAAATGCATCACACTTCCTGAGTCATTCTTCCACCACTGTTTCTTTATGGTCAGATAATGGTGTACATTTGTCAATATCCAACCTTCAATTTCTGAGTTTGTTGTATTTCGCCTGTTTGGAGTTGTACAATTCTGTGTTTGTATGTGAATAAATTAAGCTTCAAACCTACTGCAGTCTTCTTATCTTTTTTTTTGCAGTAAACATATATAAGGACATGCCTAACCATACATTGATGCAGGTGAATATAGGTTAACTGAAATATTCATAGGAGAACTGGATTATGTTTTAAAGCTGTATCCACTTTTACTGGAGATGAAGCAAGTTTTTCATATTTGAAACTTTATATGGATATATTTATTTCTTCTTAGTGTTGTGGATGTCTGCCATCTAGAGGCACATCACTGACTTAACAAACAATGCAAATATAATAATAACTAGGCCTGTGCTAGGTGTATATCAGCGAAAACGGACCCATACGTCTGCCCCATACGTCTGCTACAACTGTTACCAACGGGCACCTTAATCACTTTTTTGATTTGTCTGGATGTTCGTGAAGAATGTTTTTGCCAAATTTAGAAAATTCCCTAAAGCTGCATTCTTCTTTCAGTCTATAGGGGGCGCTATAGAGGTAACTGCCATCATATTAGTCGGATGTGTTCAGGGCCGGGGGGTCATTAGTTGTTTCAGGTTTGAGCCTAATCGGGCAAAGTATGTGCATGTTAGAGGCTGTCAAATATACCTGACTTCACCATAATAATCATAATAATATTTTATGTTGGGTACACTGTGGAGAATCACTGTACCAAGTTTCTTTGCTCTCTGCCAAAGTAAGTGTGTCCAGAGTTATTGCGTTCAGAGCTAGGATCGACGTGATTCCATAATATCATTGTTTCGCCGATATATAAAACATACAATGTGAGGTACATTCACTAATGTTTCCTACCCAGGCACTGACATCACCTACATGTAGAGAGTAGTTGGCATTTGCCAAAACCATCTTAATTTGCAAAATTTTATGTTTAATGCTTCTCCATTTCTCCATTGAAAATGTATTATGGTCTTGCCTCCAGTTGCTTCCATTCCGGGATTTAGAACTTTCTGTTTACAAACAAACCAGGTCTAAACTAAGTCTAAACCAGGACTAAACTAAGTCTAAACCAGGACTAAACTAAGTCTAAACCAGGACTAAACTAAGTCTAAACCAGGACTAAACTAAGTCTAAACCAGGACTAATCAGTTGTCCACAGCCACCAAACTAGGCCCCTTCTCCCAAGAACTGGAAAAAGTTCTAAATTTAGAACAGGACCAGGGGGACCTTGACCAGAGATTGAGAACCTTTAACTATCCAGCATTTCTCCCTGTGTGTTGCCAGCAGCAGTTGCATAATTAGCACAACTCGTATGAATGGAAAAGTCGTACTGGGATGGGACATTTCACCTGAAGGCTCCAAACTACTCAGAGACCAGTCATGAGCCACGGAGTCTTTTGGTGTGTGCAGTTGGGGGTATTTGCACATATTTGCGGGGGTGCTTCAAGACCCCTTCACACCAATACAAACGTTTACAAACACAGAGGGTGAACAGGGACTAGTTGGAGCTAACCGGTTTGACCCGCACTCAGCTGGTTCACACAGTTGACTTTAGGGGCTGGGGAGATTTAGTACAATGTTGTGATAAACCATGACAATGTATATAAAACATTCCTTTGCCATTTTGACCAGGCTATTCTGCTGATCCTAACTTTATGATTATTATTATTATTATTATTATTATTATTATTATTATTATTATTATTATATTTTAGAGCATTTTTTCAAACTACTATATCAACCTAAATATGCTTCCGCTAGGTCTTGACCAGAATCCTGACTCAAGAACTGGAGAAGAGTACTCAGACGCTGCCCCCTTGAAAGATGTGTCAAATGCAAAGAATGATTTTCACTATACAGGGACAATAACATATACTTTTAAGTTAATACATAAACAATAACGCATAAATGGCTCATAATATAATATAAGGCTTCACATATATTATAAAAAATAATTATTTGCCCCTCGGTCCCATTCTAAAATGTCATCAGATTGGCCTATATCTGCCAAACAGCAAACACACATAACCTGAAGGTGAATAATACCACAGTATCCATTATT
The DNA here is from genome assembly GCA_036025475.1 of Philypnodon macrostomus. Classification (NCBI taxonomy): domain Eukaryota; kingdom Metazoa; phylum Chordata; class Actinopteri; order Gobiiformes; family Eleotridae; genus Philypnodon; species Philypnodon macrostomus. Next base: position 6,937 of record JAVQKC010113479.1, read on the forward strand.
ATTATGATCAATTATTATCTATTTTGATGATGTCAATTTCCAACTCAGAGTTCCACAATCGAAAATGTAATCTTGTGCCTGGACCTTTCTCCAAGTAAGCAAAAAAAAAAAAAAATACAAATAAAAAATAAACACAAATTGGTCTGAAAATCACACATAAGTATTGTAATACTTTATGTAATACTGATCTGAATATATTTGATCGGAATCTTTTTTTGAACTGAAAAACACTGGAAGATTCCTTATATATAAATAATCATCCAAGTTATTGCATAATCATATAAAGCTATGTAAGTGGCAGAATAAAAAGAACATTTCGACGTGGGCACACAGTTATACTAAGCCTGACTGATGCAATTATAACTTTATCTTCGACTGTATCTTCAGACATGAAAGTGAAATGACCCTGTTAAAGTATGATTGTAATTACTATGCACAGACAGCACACATTAATATTCAGAGTGTGAAGAGAAACACACTCATGTCGAATCAAAGATGCTCAAAGTGTACTTCAGTAAAAAACGCCACAGACTAAAGGGAAGACTGTTATAGAATATGGTCAGGAGTGTATATGTGCACTCTAGTGGCCACTCAGGGTCACTGCATGTTGCCAAGTTTTACTTTTAATGTTGACGTTTACACAAGAGACACCAACATATGATCAGAGGTCGTAGAGTAGCGTACCGTTACTTCAAAATAATGTTACTCAAGTAAAAGTCAAAAGTACTCACATAATTACTGCAGTAAGAGTAGAAAAGTACTGGGGAAAAAACTACTCAAGTCCGGAGTAACTGTTTGAGAGTAATGTCAGATTATCTGTTTAATTTTGTGGTAATCTGCAACAAAAATCAAAAGATAATAAACAGATTATGATATTTTCAAAAGATAAACTAAAAACATAAATAATATTTTCAAAAATTAAGGCACAAGGAACAGAATTTCACGTCACCACATTTTTCACATAAAGCTGTTCTTACATGACACACAGAGGTGGTAAAAGTACTCTTACTCTTTCTAGATTTACAAGATTTACTCAAGTAAGAGTACAGTTACTTCAAAATATTATTACTCAAGTAAAAGTCAAAAGTCAAAACATTGGGCACTACCTAGAGATCTATGAAATACTTTGGACATTGACTCTTTGACTGCTTTTTCTCCCATGGGTCATGAGAACTAGGGCCTCTTCAGATCTATCTTCAGGTGACTGCACCCCCCCGTACACAGACACACACCTCCATCACGGCGCTAAAGCCAAGGACGCGAACAGACAAAGCTAATGTAATCTGCAGCTGAAGGTTGCAGGTTTTTCTTTAACCAAATGAAGAAGGTCAGAGTGAATCAAGGGCTCACTGTAAAAGGCGCAGTGATACAGGCACGGATAGAGAGATGGTTCTAGATTTAAAGCCCTGTAAAAAGGTCAGACATGCAATCAAAGAAATGCATTTGATAGGGCTTACAGTATCATATCAACTTTCATTCCAAATCACCAGCATCGAGTCTCTCAAAGTCAAGTCTGCATGTCTTCCCTGTACTGTTAATGTGAGTTCTCCCCCTTCCTCTCATTGTCCAGAGACGTGTTGAATCTAAATTGTGACTTGAGTGTGACTGTCTCTAAGTCAGCTCTGCATGCACATATAAATGGCCATCGGCGAGCCCTTGTCTAAGGCCCATAGTTGCGGGGATATGTTCAATTCAACTAAATTTGAAACCTTGACAGTCATTTCAGGATAATGTAGTAAATTGAATTGAGTTATTACAGTGTTATTAAGCATCACTTTTCCCAGTCGTAGCTGACAAAACTCATACAATTTACTTTTCACAGTTGCCATGGTTACGGGTTTGGGTGAGGTAACCTGTCGGCCAATCAGAACAGAGGATTCAGCAAAGACAAAAAAAATATTCGGGGAGAAGTTGCAGTGTTGGATTTCATTTCAAACACAATTTAGGAGCTAATAGAGGACACCGGTGATTAGCGTTCATCGTGCACGCGTGAAGTGTACAGCATGATATCAGGTCACGAGTCCTCAGTGTGATGAACTAGAACACGCCTGTCTCTCTCTCCTTTGTACATGTGCTAAACGAACGCATCCAGTTTCAGTAGTTTCTATCTATCGCCATCAATCAGACGACAACCGTTCGGTGTGAGGACATAAGGCATGGCATTGTGAATTTATGTATACGGGTTTATTTTCGTTTGTATATTTTAGGTTAGTATTTTGTAATGTGTAATTCATTTATGTACCTCTTCCAGCAACTATGGGCCTTAGATGGGGTCTAACCTGAGCAATTGCCAGAGGCCTAGACTGAGTAGAGACATCCACTGACAATCATTTTTATATTCAGTCACATTTAGATTTTAAATTGACCAATCATCAAGGCTTTATTCTCAAGGATTTTAATATGTGAGAATGTTCAGAATAAGCTTTTGCAAATCTTATATTTGCTTCAGGTCAAATATGGGAGACACCCATTGGCTACTAGTCTACAGAGCTTATCAACATCGAAGTGTCTGAACTACAGTATTCATTTTAATCTGAATTCAAGGCTAGTTTTAAAGAGTCGTCCATAGGTAAGATAAAAATGTATGATGTAGTGTGTTTTTGAATTCATTTCAATTATTTTACTTTAGCCCCTCCCCTGCTACTGACTACAGATGATTTCCTTTACATCCGATTTAAAGCTGCACTACCTGATTTTGTGACTGTAAAAGTAATGTGCCTAAAAATGTCTAAGTCTGAATGATACACTCCCTTATGAATCGCTCTATCACGGTCTCACACACGCCAGGAAGTATAAGGATAACAGCAGAGATCTGGAGTTGACTTTAAAAAAAATTCTAAATAGTTGTGATAAAGCTGTGAAATAAAACATCAGCTCCCTCACATTATTCCTGATAAATAAACAATGTTTCAACCAATCAGAGCGCGCCTGTCCTGTGGAAGCGTGTGATTGGTTAAACAGTTCCTTCCCTCGCGCTACAACACAAACTGTTAGAACCCAGCTCACGGGTGACCTCAGAGTCTCATTTTTTTCTCAGCTGACTTCTGGTATGCTGAATGAATAACTCAATAATGATTTTCAAGTCAGTTAAAGCTGCTTCAAAAGAAACGTATGAAGCTCCAAATAGCTGGTCTGACTGAGGTGTATCCATTTTGTTGTTCTACTGATAAATCGATGTATTAATATGTACATAGGCTACATATAAACTGGCTGCGGTTCAATTTGACTTGCTCTAATAAAACCAGGCCAATGCAGCCCCGCTCTGACCGTGAACGACTCTGACTCTCTGATATGGCATCTCTTTCCTAAACAGAAGCTATCCTTGTGCCAGTGTCCCGTGTCTGCCCCGGGTTTAGCTCCGCCCCTGAGAGACATGAAGGACTGGGTTTTTCCATTGTCCGCGAGCTCCTGGTAAACTTCCACTGCAGCCGCCCAGTCCCACACAGAAAAATCACAACTGCAAGCCCAGACAGACAGACAATGGAGGAATGTGTGAATCTAATGTGATGTCAGATTGTAAAAATAGGGATGATATAGTATTTAGGACTTTCTGATTGAAAATGATACAGTGTTTGTTCGTTTACATGGTCGGTTCACTTTTGACTTTTTACATTTGACTGGAACTAAACTACACAAACTACAGACGGGCAAACGGGCCCAAAAAGGGTCAGTATGTGTGCGTTCCTTGTTGTACGTATTATGGATGAAGGATGAACAGGAATTGTACGTCAGGTCATGTGTGAGGTATCGCTCTGTCATTGACATGTAACACCAGTCTCTGCTGCATCATTCTCTGTCAGCGTTTACAGTCACCGTCAGGGCTGTAGTGACCTCCAGTGGTGCATTATTGAAACTAGATGAAGAATCCATGGTTTTAAATATGAAATGGATATTAGTGGTAATATGGTGGTACATGAAGTAATATTTCAGGGTTGCATAGATTTATTAGCAGAGGTTCTACTGCAAGCTTCTAGTTGAGTCTCTTCAGATCAGTGTTTCTCAAATTGTGGTCAGCAACAGCCCTTAAGAAATCAGATTTGATTCAATGTTTCTCAACTCACCTCAAGACTCTCACACAGATAACTTGAGTTCTAATTGGATAACTAGGCAACTCTAGCCTTAAGTGAGACTGTAGTTTGAGAAATACTACTTTAGATGAAATGGTCAACAACTATGGTCCATCAGTGACAGAGTCGTGCAGTAAATAAGCAGACTAACAATAACGTAATCTGGGAAGTAACATCACAATAGACTGAATACGTTTAAGTACATTACATTTAAAAAAACACAAAAAACAACAACACTCACCTCGCCAAAAACGCACACACACACACAAGCCAAAAACGCACACACACACACACAAGCCAAAAACGCACACACACACACAAGCCAAAAACGCACA